>CAHIKZ030000584.1:260000-360000 GCA_903632075.3 Acanthosepion pharaonis
ATTGTGGGTGTGTGAATAGGCTAATGCATAAAACATTTTGTTATAATAATTATTATAAACATTTTATGTGATATTAATATTTAATAAAAATACGAATTGATTGATACCAAAATCACACTTAGGTAAGGCCTTCTTTACAGAGGCACGTTTGGAATCCCGTATTTACGTCGACTTCAACAGGGACCACTACTGCTTCTTAGATATACGCAAGGTTTTTGCCAACTACCAAAGTTTTGCTATTGATTTTTATCCTTTATTAATCTAATTGAATTTTAAATTCTGTCCCAGTTGCAAGATCGGCAGCCAAAAATATTCCAAACGATTTTCTCGTCATCTTGTGACATGCTACGAAAATCTCCAGAAATATAACTTTCAGATACATATATACCAAATATATAATCCTAAGGAGCCAGGCAAATCTACCTAGGTTTCACCTAAACAAGTCTTCAGGGAAAAGCCGACTGAAGAGGAAAATTATGGAACAGAATTTATTGCTAAAACAAAAAATAGCCATAAAGCACTCGACAAAAAAAATAAATAAATAAAAAACGACAAACATCCTGTATACTTCTCGAAGAGAAAACAATTACATATATATACTTTAGTGAACAACCAACAAAAATAAAAAAATAAAAAAAATAAACCTATTTTAATAGCCAGTTTTTCCTATGCCTACACCTAAAACGATTTCTGATTTTTGGTTCAATAATTTTTTAGGTTCCTTGTAGTTAGCGATAACTAATTTTTTCTCCGTTGATAGAGAACCGAAGTTATCACCTGCCTTATATATATATATATATATATATATATATATATATATATATATATGTGTGTGTGTGTGTGTGTGTGTGTGTGTTTTATTCCCATTTTATCTCGAGTACCGATTTGTTCTACTAAAGTTGAGCTATCGAGGTTTTTTCCAAACGTGTACCACTATATATATATCTTAGGAAATCAAAATTATCTCGACTAGATATTTAGAGATCATTTAAGATATTGATCAATCCTTCTCTATAACTAACACTAATGCTTATCTTACCAATAACTGTGCATCAATCAAGCACACAATAGTCCTACCAGACTTGAATCAATAAACTGTTGGATTGTTGCAGTCGCGAGCGTAGTTGATCAGTTAGCCGGGATGTCCGTAACCCGACCTGGCAAGAAATACAGCCGTCGGCAAATGGTGTGACTCCTTTGATCAAAAGTATTTTCTCCAATCAGCGCCAAGTGTCGGTGACATAATAAGTCTCAATTACGCGCCATATTCTTTGAATTAATTGATTGATGATCGTTTGTATCTATCTATAGAAAAGCAGTCTTTTATAAAATGATCGCGCCTCAAGCACATTGCTCCAATCAACGTCCTGACGACAAATTCCAATCGCGGAGGTCTGCCATTTCTGGACTCCTACAAACAGACACCAAGATTTGAAGGAGACACGCATCTTCACAAATTTGGTCTTATGATTAAAAATATAATTATTCACCTGTATGGCTATTTATGAATCTTAGTCTAACTTGTCATATCACCTGGCATGAAGGACGCCTATTTTTGTTCTAAAGGATTGCAGTGGGAAGAGTCAGCAAGATATTTTAGATAGTAATTAACCCTCAAACAAGCAGTTCAGTTCTGTAGGGCAAGACGTCTGAAAACTTGAATAAGTTCACACACACACGCACACATACATATGGGGGCGGAGATAGAAGAAAATAAATGGTGACGTACCAAGCATCGGTGAGGCTATAAGAATAAATGCTACATCGTGACTGTCAGTTTCATGTCTCAAGCAATCTTCAGTCAACGTGTCATGTCAATTTTTACCAGATTCCATACATGAACAGATTCCATACATTGGTTTAAAAAATAATTAATGAACGGTACATTTTAATTTATTTTTGAAAATAATAATAATTTATCGTTCATTAGTATTTTTTTTTGGTTTGTTTTTTTTTTACAAAATATAAAGCGTTAAGAAGAGGTCATTTGATAAGAATTACCTGAGGATGTCGTAAGGATGAAACCATGGTAGCGGAGTCAACTAATCTCCAGAAGTTTAAAGTTAAAAGCTCTATATGTTATTTTACCTTTATTGAATTTTTTCATATGTGTATTAAGCACATTTAATGCTAGTGTTTCCTAGTCTGAATAAACTCTGACCATTAACCTTTTATGTATTATATATATATATATATATATATATATATATATATATATATATATATATATATGGGGCTGAATAGGATATGGCTTTTAAAAAAGCCGTTAATATTTATTTTGTACCTTTTCTTCATAATTCTTTTGTTTATATTAAAAATGATTTATATCTTCTCCGAGCTTAACTTATTTTCAGCTACTGTCACATACTTTCTCAGATCAATGGTTAAAATAACTTTGAGTTAATGAAGACTTGACGAATACTATACTTCTTCGAGCCTTGTGGACTGGCGCTACAGAATCACAAATAACTTATCAGATAATAGAAACTACATCGAAAATTTTCAAAAACAGTAGCCACTACAATGGACATCACATGTAACTCGAGAGTGTAGAAAGTGTAGAAAGTTACCCGCGTCAATACTGGAAAGAGTGATAAAAGCTACTGGACGTAAGAACCCCGTTTCCCTTTAAAAAAATTTTCAAGACAAAAATTTTATAAATATCAATCGACAGTAATACTGGCTTCTCGGTCAATGAATGCCAAATATTTCTTTATAAACAAACGGGTAATCTTTCCATTACCTAGTTATGTAGACCAGTTAAATTGTTACTCCAGGGAAACATCGGCGAGCTGACTAGGAAGTTGCCGGTCATATCGGCTACGCAGGCGGTTCTGTGTTGTTAGACGAAACTATTTCTTCCTAATTTTTGAATGATTTTTGATTGATTGATTAATTTGTTTCAAGGTATATCAACATCCTTATGTGTCACTTAATGCCAAAATCTAATTTTCTTGGTGCCTTGAAGTAATAAAAATATGATATATTTTGTTCTGCTTTCACAACTGAATTATGCTTTTGTGAATATATATGTTTGTGTGGACATAATTATTAAACCCGGTGATATACGGATTTTATTTTGTAGTTTTGTTGAAGTCGTATTTTAGAACACAGTTAGATATCTTTAAGAAATTGAAGGATATTGTATGGATTAATATTATGAAAGCGTTCTATCATATTGGTTGATTAATTTGCTGATTTTCTTTGGGAGGCATATCAACCTCTAGACCGAAATCTAAATATTTTTTCCGTAATTTTATGCTTTCAACTCCAGATATATTATACATAAATTTATACTTTCGGTATTTTTTAGATATATATTTTATAAATAATTAAATGTATTGATGGTAATTTTTACTGTAAAAATGCACTTTTAATTTTTCTTTGGGGGAGTCACTTTTATAGCTAGGACCCTAACAACTGCTACCCACCGGGGCCAGAGGCGAGCTGAGAATAACAGCAATTAACAGGTGGTTTCACGTTCATCAAAATGACAAGAGACCTTGCTGCCGTTATGTAGTTTATCGTCATATCCAGGACGAATTTTTGAATGAAGAATAAACCTTCGTCTCTTGTATAAATTCTCAAATCTCCACACACGAACTCGCGAGATTCCAAATTATACCAAGATTGAGGAGTCACTGAACTTCCAATTTGCTATAGTAATTTAAATCATGCCTGTCGAAATTTTGCTATCCATCCTCCTGCAAATTAAATGGATATATGAGGTCATCTTTAACTAACTCAGTCATCAAAGCTGATCTTTGTAAACTATTTGAAACACGTATCAGATAGCGTAATGAGTACCCTTAGCTTTACTGGTTTTGGCTTCTTTTTATTCCTTTAGGTACTTTTAAGTATGTTGTTGACTGTCTTGTTCTATATCTTTACATATATGCATGGGGTATTATGCATTCTTATTTATAGATCCAGTTATACAAGACAGTAGTTTTATTTTGAACACAGCCACCTGGTTTGAGATTGATAAATCTTTCAATGTTGGCCGTAGGTATGTTTAGGTGGTACTATGTACCGAACACGCTGCAAATTTTATATTAATGACCGCATGTTCGTTTCACGCTGATAATTCTTTATTTTTTACATTTTCTGTAGAAAGAGAATTGTTGCATGGCAAAGGGTTTGATGGATGGCGTTATTAAAAGAGCCGTTTCTGCTATGCAATAAAATGAAGAAATTAATGTGAAACATGATATGTAACCAGATGAACATAGCGGTATCGCCAGAATCGCATATACAAAAAGAATTGTAGAAAGTTACGCTAGCAAACACAGACACAATTGAAAAGTTTATCATAGTTTTTATCCAATAAATATCCCAAGAGCTACTCTAGGTATAACGTTACTTTATAGGGTTGTTCTGTGGATGTAATAATTGTAAATTATATATATATATATATATATATATATATATATATATATATATATATATATATATATATATATATATATATATTATATATATATATATATTTATATATATATATATATATATATATATATATATATATATATATATATATATATATATATATATATATATATATATATATATATATATATATATATATATCCAGGTAAGATGAGAACGAATAGAGTACAGTGCCAACGTTCGTAACATTTGATTTAAAAGAGGGTTCAATAAAATATAAAGCGATATTATTTATTTTAGGATATTACATAAAAACCATGTCAAAATCGCTACACAATTGCAGTTGTGTCTCGATGTGCATGTAACGCATTTTTAAGACATATTTGAAGACTGTAATCCTGTTGGAAAAGATATGATCACCGGCAAATATGATGTCAACTTCAATGAGATTCTGGTTCCTAGGCAAAAGTTTTTGATGACAAAAAAAATATAATTAGGAGGAAAGCGAGAAGAAAGGATTAAGCATGATGGTAGCCAAAACAGGATAATAAAGAGGAAAGCAAAAAAGAAGGATTAAGCATGATGATAGCCAAATCAGGATAACAAGAAGGAAATCAAGTAAAAAGGATTAAGCATGATTATAGCCAAATCAGGATAATAGGAAGGAATGCTAGAAGAAACGATTAAGTCTGATGATAGCCAAAACTGGATAATAAAATGGAAAGCAAAAAGAAAGGATTAAGCATGATGATAGACAAATCAGGATAATAGGAAGGAAAGCCAGAAGAAAGGATTAAGCATAATGATCGCCAAATCAGGATAATAAGAATGAAAGCGAGAAGAAAAGATTAAGAATAATGATAGCCAAATCAGGATAACAAGAAGGAAATCAAGAAGAAAGGATTAAGCATGATAATAAAGAGGAAAGCAAAAAAAAAAAAAGGATTAAGCATGATCATAGCTAAATCAGGATAATAGGAAGGAATGCTAGAAAAAACGATTAAGTCTGATTAAGTATTAAGCATAATGATAGCCAAATAAGGATAACAAGAAGGAAAGCAAAAAGAAAGGATTAAGCATGATGATAGCCAAAAAACAGGATAATAAAGAGGAAAGCAAAAGAAAGGATTAAGCATAATGATAGACAAATCAGGATAATAAGAAGGAAAGAAGGATTAAGCATAATGTTAACTAAATCAGGATAATAAGAAGGAAAAAGAAGAAAAGATTAAGCATCATGATAGCCAAATCAGGATAATAAGAAGGATAAAGAGAAGAAAGGATTAAGCATGATTATAGTCCAATCAGGATAATAAGAAGGAAAGCGAGAAGAAAGGATCAAGCATGATTATAGTCAAATCAGGATAACAAGAAGGAAATCAAGAAGAAAGGATTAAGCATGATGATAGAAAAATCAGGATAATGTGGCAGGAAATGGAAGCATGATTAAGCCAAATCTAGAATGATAGAAGAAACGATTAAGTCTGATTATAGCCAAAACAGGATAATAAAGTGATAGCCAAAAATTAGAAGAAAGGATTAAGTATAAACAAATCAGGATAACAAGAAGGAAATCAAGAAGGAAAGATTAAATATGATGGTAGCCAAAACAGGATAATAAAGAGGAAAGCAAAAAAGAAACGACAGCATGATGATAGCCAAAAAGATAAAAAAGAAAGCAAAAAAGGATTAACCATGATCAAGCTAAATGATAATGATAGCCAAATTAAGCATAATGATAGCCAAAAGTATAACAAGAAGGAAAGCAAAAAAAAAGCAAGGTGGTAGCCAAAACAGGATAATAAAGAGGAAAGCAAAAAGAGGATTAAGCATGATGACAGCCAAATCAGGATAATAAGAAGGAAAGCGAGAAGAAAGGATTACATAATATTAACTAAATCAGGATAATAAGAAGGAGAATGAGAAAAAAAGATTAATGATGATAGCCAAATCAGGATAAAAAAGAAAGGAGAAGCAAAAACAAAAGGATAATAGGAAGGAAATAGAAGAAAGGATGAAGCATAATGATAGCCAAATCAGGATAACAAGAAGGAAATCAAGAAGAAAGAATTAAATATGATGGTAGACAAATATGGATAATAGGAAGGAATGAGATAGAAAGGATTAAGCATGATGATAGCTAAATTAGGATAATAAGAAGGAAAGCGAGAAAAAAGTATTAAGCATAAAGATAGCCAAATTATAAAAAAAGAAGGAAAGCAAAAAGAAAATTCATGATGGAGGAAATAAAGAGAAGGAAAAATGCATGATGGAGCCAAAACAGGATAATAAAGAGGAAATCAAAAAGAAAGGATTAAGATTATAGCCAAATAAGAAGGAAAAGGAGGAAAGGATTAACATAACATTAAAAAAGGAAAATCAAGAAGAAAAGATTAAGCATGATGATAGCCAAAATCAGGATAATAAGAAGGAAAGCGAGAAGAAAATTCATGGTCAAATAATAAGAAGGAAAGCGAGAAGAAAGGGAATGGCCAAATCAGGATAAAAAAGGAAAATCAAGAAGAAAGGATTAAGCATGATTAGAGCCAAATTAGGATAATATGAAGGAATGATAGAAGAAACGATTAAGTCTGATTATAGCCAAAACAGGATAATAAAGAGGAAAGCAAAAAGAAAGGATTAAGCATGATGATAGACAAATCAGGATAATAGGAAGGAATGCTAAAAAAAAAAGTCTGATGATAGGATAATAAATTCAAAAGAAAAAATTAAGCATGATGATAGACAAATCAGGATAATAAGAAGGAAAGAGAAGAAAGGAAAGCATGGTCAAATCAGGATAATAAGAAGGAAAGTGAGAAAAAGGATCAAATGATTATAGCCAAATCAGGATAACAAGAAGGAAAAGCAAGAAGAAAGGATTAAAAATGATGATAGCCAAATCAGGAAAATGATATGATGATAGCCAAATCAGGAGAATAGGAAGGAAATAAAGCAGAAAGGATTAAGCATGATTATAGTCAAATCAGGATAATAAGAAGGAAAGTGAGAAAAAGGATCAAAATCATGATTAAGCCAAATCAGGATAACAAGAAGGAAAAGCAAAAAAAGAAAGGATTAAGCATGATGGTAGCCAAAACAGGATAATAAAGAGGAAACATTGCATAATGATAGACAAATATGGATAATAAGAAGGAAAGAAAAGAAAGGCATAATATTAACTAAATCAGGATAATAAGAAGGAGAAGTGAGAAAAAAGATTAAGCATGATGATAGCCAAATCAGGATAATAAGAAGGAAAAGAAGAAAGGATTAAGCTATGATAGAAAATCAGGATAATTAGAAGAAAGGATTCATAATGATAGCCAATAACAAGAAGGAAATCAAGAAGGAAGGATTAAATAATGGTAGCAAAAACAGGAAATACAGAGGAAAGCAAAAAGAAAGGATGATTAGCCAAAAGGATAATAAAGATGCAAAAATGGGATTAAGCATGATCAAATCAGGATAATAGGGAGGAAAAGAAGAAAGTATTAAGCATAAAGATAGCCAAATCAGTATAAAAAGAAGGAAAGCAAAAACAAAGGATTAGCATGATGGTAGCCAAAACAGGATAACATTAATTAAATCAGGATAATAATAATGAAGTGGAGAAGAAAAATTACATGAAAGCTAAATCAGGATAATAAGAAGGAAAGCGAGAAGAAAAAATGATTATTCAAAAGGAAAATAATGATAGCCAAATCAGGATAACAAGAAGGAAAATCAAGAAGAAAGGATTAAGCATGATGATAGCCAAATCAGGATAATAGGAAGGAAAAAAAAAAAAAAAGGAATGATAGAAAAATGATTAAGTCTGATTATAGCTAAAACAGGATAATAGGAAAGCAAAAAGAAAGGATTAAGCATGATGATAAAAACAGGATAATAGGAAGGAATCTAGAAAAACGATTAAGTCTGATGATAGACAAAACAGGATAATAAAGTGGAAATCAAAAAAGAAAGGATTAAGCATGATGATAGACAAATCAGGATAATAGGAAGGAAAGCTAGAAAAAGGATTAAGCATAATGATAGCCAAATTAGGAGAAAGGAAATCAAGAAGAAATGATTAAGCATGATGATAGCCAAATATGGATAATAAAGGAAAGAAAAAGCAAAATGGATTAAGCATGATGATAGCCAAATCAGGATAATAGGAAGGAAGCTAGAAGAAACGATTAAGTCTGAAGCCAAAACTGGATTAAAATGGAAGCAAAAAAAAAAGGATTAAGCATGATGATAGACAAATCAGGATAATAGGAAGGAAACCAGAAGAAAGGATTAAGCATAATGGCCAAATCAGGATAATAAGAATGAAAGCGAGAAGAAAAGATTAAGAATAATGATAGCCAAATCAGGATAACAAGAAGGAAATCAAGAAAAAAAAAAAAAGCAAAAAAAAAAAGGATTAAGCATGATCATAGCTAAATCAGGATAATAGGAAGGAATGCTAGAAAAAACGATTAAGTCTGATTAAGTATTAAGCATAATGATAGCCAAATAAGGATAACAAGAAGGAAAGCAAAAAGAAAGGATTAAGCATGATGATAGCCAAAACAGGATAATAAAGAGGAAAGCAAAAAGAAAGGATTAAGCATGATGATAGCCAAATCAGGATAATAAGAAGGAAAGCGAGAAGGAAGGATTAAGCATAATGTTAACTAAATCAGGATAATAAGAAGGAAAAGTGAGAAGAAAAGATTAAGCATCATGATAGCCAAATCAGGATAATAAGAAGGATAGCGAGAAGAAAGGATTAAGCATGATTATAGTCCAATCAGGATAATAAGAAGGAAAGCGAGAAGAAAGGATCAAGCATGATTATAGTCAAATCAGGATAACAAGAAGGGAAATCAAGAAGAAAGGATTAAGCATGATGATAGTCAAATCAGGATAATAGGCAGGAAATGAAGCAGAAAGGATTAAGCATGATTAGAGCCAAATCAGGATAATAGGATAGAATGATAGAAGAAACGATTAAGTCTGATTATAGCCAAAACAGGATAATAAAGTGGAAAGAAAAAAGAAAGGATTAAGCATGATGATAGACAAATCAGGATAATAGGAAGGAAAGCTAGAAGAAAGGATTAAGTATAATGTTAGCCAAATCAGGATAACAAGAAGGAAATCAAGAAGAAAAGATTAAATATGATGGTAGCCAAAACAGGATAATAAAGAGGAAAGCAAAAAGAAACGACTAAGCATGATGATAGCCAAATCAAGATAATAAAGAGGAAAGCAAAAAAAGGATTAACCATGATCATAGCTAAATCAGGATAATAGGAAGGAAAGCGAGAAGTAAGTATTAAGCATAATGATAGCCAAATCAGTATAACAAGAAGGAAAGCAAAAAGAAAGCAAGATGGTAGCCAAAACAGGATAATAAAGAGGAAAGCAAAAAGAAAGGATTAAGCATGATGACAGCCAAATCAGGATAATAAGAAGGAAAGCGAGAAGAAAGGATTAAGCATAATATTAACTAAATCAGGATAATAAGAAGGAGAAGTGAGAAGAAAAGATTAAGCATGATGATAGCCAAATCAGGATAATAAGAAGGAAAGCGAGAAGAAAGGATTAAGCATGATGATAGACAAATCAGGATAATAGGAAGGAAAGCTAGAAGAAAGGATGAAGCATAATGATAGCCAAATCAGGATAACAAGAAGGAAATCAAGAAGAAAGAATTAAATATGATGGTAGCCAAATATGGATAATAGGAAGGAATCAAGTAGAAAGGATTAAGCATGATGATAGCCAAATTAGGATAATAGGAAGGAAAGCGAGAAGAAAGTATTAAGCATAAAGATAGCCAAATCAGTATAAAAAGAAGGAAAGCAAAAAGAAAGGATTAAGCATGATGGTAGCCAAAACAGGATAATAAAGAGGAAAGCAAAAAGAAAGGATTATGCATGATGGTAGCCAAAACAGGATAATAAAGAGGAAAGCAAAAAAGAAAGGATTAAGCATGGTGATAGCCAAATCAGGATAATAAGAAGGAAAGCGAGAAGAAAGGATTAAGCATAACATTAACTAAATCAGGATAATAAGAAGGTGAAGTGAGAAGAAAAGATTAAGCATGATGATAGCCAAATCAGGATAATAAGAAGGAAAGCGAGAAGAAAGGATTAAGCATGATTATAGTCAAATCAGGATAATAAGAAGGAAAGCGAGAAGAAAGGATCAAGCATGATTATAGCCAAATCAGGATAACAAGAAGGAAAATCAAGAAGAAAGGATTAAGCATGATTAGAGCCAAATTAGGATAATATGAAGGAATGATAGAAGAAACGATTAAGTCTGATTATAGCCAAAACAGGATAATAAAGAGGAAAGCAAAAAGAAAGGATTAAGCATGATGATAGCCAAATCAGGATAATAGGAAGGAATGCTAGAAAAAAAGATTAAGTCTGATGATAGAAAAAACAGGATAATAAATTGGAAAGCAAAAAGAAAAGATTAAGCATGATGATAGACAAATCAGGATAATAAGAAGGAAAGCGAGAAGAAAGGATTAAGCATGATTTTAGTCAAATCAGGATAATAAGAAGGAAAGTGAGAAGAAAGGATCAAGCATGATTATAGCCAAATCAGGATAACAAGAAGGAAAAGCAAGAAGAAAGGATTAAACATGATGATAGCCAAATCAGGAAAATAGGAAGGAAATCAAGCGGAAAGCATTAAGCATGATGATAGCCAAATCAGGAGAATAGGAAGGAAATAAAGCAGAAAGGATTAAGCATGATTATAGTCAAATCAGGATAATAAGAAGGAAAGTGAGAAAAAAGGATCAAGCATGATTATAGCCAAATCAGGATAACAAGAAGGAAAAGCAAAAAGAAAGGATTAAGCATGATGGTAGCCAAAACAGGATAATAAAGAGGAAAGCGAGAAGAAAGGATTAAGCATAATGATAGACAAATCAGGATAATAAGAAGGAAAGCGAAAAGAAAGGATTAAGCATAATATTAACTAAATCAGGATAATAAGAAGGAGAAGTGAGAAGAAAAGATTAAGCATGATGATAGCCAAATCAGGATAATAAGAAGGAAAGCGAGAAGAAAGGATTAAGCATGATGATAGAAAAATCAGGATAATAGGAAGGAAAGCTAGAAGAAAGGATTAAGCATAATGATAGCCAAATTAGGATAACAAGAAGGAAATCAAGAAGGAAGGATTAAATATGATGGTAGCCAAAACAGGATAATACAGAGGAAAGCAAAAAGAAAGGACTAAGCATGATGATAGCCAAATCAGGATAATAAAGATGAAAGCAAAAAATAGGATTAAGCATGATCATAGCTAAATCAGGATAATAGGGAGGAAAGCGAGAAGAAAGTATTAAGCATAAAGATAGCCAAATCAGTATAAAAAGAAGGAAAGCAAAAACAAAGGATTAAGCATGATGGTAGCCAAAACAGGATAACATTAATTAAATCAGGATAATAATAAGGTGAAGTGAGAAGAAAAGATTAAGCATGATGATAGCTAAATCAGGATAATAAGAAGGAAAGCGAGAAGAAAGGATTAAGCATGATTATAGTCAAATCAGGAAAATAAGAAGGAAAGCGAGAAGAAAGGATCAAGCATGATTATAGCCAAATCAGGATAACAAGAAGGAAAATCAAGAAGAAAGAATTAAGCATGATGATAGCCAAATCAGGATAATAGGAAGGAAATAAAGCAGAAAGGATTAAGCATGATTAGAGCCAAATTAGGATAATATGAAGGAATGATAGAAGTGAGAAGAAAAGATTAAGCATGATGATAGCTAAATCAGGATAATAAGAAGGAATGATAGAAGAAACGATTAAGTCTGATTATAGCCAAAACAGGATAATAAAGAGGAAAGCAAAAAGAAAGGATTAAGCATGATGATAGACAAATCAGGATAATAGGAAGGAATGCTAGAAAAAACGATTAAGTCTGATGATAGACAAAACAGGATAATAAAGTGGAAATCAAAAAGAAAGGATTAAGCATGATGATAGACAAATCAGGATAATAGGAAGGAAAGCTAGAAGAAAGGATTAAGCATGATGGTAGCCAAAACAGGATAATAAAGAGGAAAGCAAAAAGAAAGGACTAAGCATGATGATAGTCAAATCAGGATAATAAGAAGGAAAGTGAGAAGAAAAGATTAAGCATGATGATAGCTAAATCAGGATAATAAGAAGGAAAGCGAGAAGAAAGTATTAAGCATGATTATAGCCAAATCAGGATAACAAGAAGGAAAAGCGTGAAGAAAGGATTAAACATGATGATAGCCAAATCAGGAGAATAGGAAAGAAATCAAGCGGAAAGGATTAAGCATGATTAGAGCCAAAACAGGATAACAAGAAGGAAAGCAAAAAGAAAGGATTAAGCATGATGATAGCCAAATCAGGATAATAAGAAGGAAACCGAGAAGGAATGATTAAGCATAATGTTAACTAAATCAGGATAATTAGAAGGAAAGTAAGAAGAAAAGATTAAGCATGATGATAGCCAAATCAGGATAATAAGAAGGAAAGCGAGAAGAAAGGATTAAGCATGATTATAGCCAAATCAGGATAACAAGAATGAAAATCAGTAAGAAAGGATTAAGCATGATGATAGCCAAATCAGGATAATAGGAAGGAAAGCCAGAAGAAAGGATTAAGCATGATTATAGCCAAATCAGGATATTGCGAAGGAATGCTAGAAGAAACGATTAAGTCTGATGGTAGCCAAAACAGGATAATACAGAGGAAAGCAAAAAGAAAGGATTAAGCATGATGATAGCCAAATCAGGATAATAAGAAAGAAAGCGAGAAGAAAGGATTAAGCATAATGATAGCCAAATCAGGGTAATTAAGAGGAAAGTGAGAAGAAATGATTATGCATGATAGCCAAATCAGGATAATAAGAAGGAATGCTCGAAGAAAAGATTATGCTTTATGATAGCCAAGCCAGGATAATAAGAAGGAAATCTAGAAGAAAGAATTCAGCATAATGATAGACGATCAGGATAATAGGAAGGAAAGCTTGAAGAAAGGATTAAGCATAATGATAGCCAAATCAGGATAATAAGAAGGAAAGCGAGAAGAAAGGATTAAGCATGATGCTAGTCAAATCAGGATATTAAAAATGAAAGAGAGGAGAAAGGAGTTTGCATCAACTGTAAGAAGACAGAATGCGCAATTTCTAGCAAAGGAATGTGCCCCAAATATAAATTACACAGAGTAAATAACCATATCTAACAAGTAAAAATGTAAATATCTGGGAAGTTTTTTAACAGAGGTCGGAAATTGTGACACTGAATTTCGAAGCTGGATCTGCCTCAAACAATTTCATATTTTCCCGTGATGTGGTCAACTTTTGCACTTTTGTTCAATTGTGAGAAAATGTGGAATACATCGGGCAAAAACCTTCCTCATGCCAATTTCATTACGCAGAATATTCTCACCTCTCTCACTGGATATGTTTATAGGATTGGCAAATTGATTTATAGTCAAACACCTGTCATCCATCACCATGTGGTGAACACGACCAATGCTTTCCTCCGTGGTGGCATTCGCAAGACGTCCAGAACTTGGGTCATCGTCAAGAGTCTCCTTTCTCCACTTCAATTCAACTGCTCATATTTGCACTGTTGATAAACCAGGGACATCATCTCCCGAGCTAGCATCCATATAAGCGCGAATGTATCTGGAGGTTAAGCCATATTTCATACTTGATGACACCACGACGCAATTTTTTGTCCATTTTCAAGAGAAATCACTACTATTTACATTTGAAGTCTACTTTGAACATGGCAGATATCTGTTTACTTGGAAATAAACAAGGCAGTTATTAATAAGAATAGGTGATATCAATGCATGAAAAATTTCACAGCTCTAGCATCATTCTCATAGACTATCTATGGACATTTCAATCTGCTCTCTTAGCAACAATATTCAATCTTTTGTCTGATCTGACACTTTTAATGGTAGTGAATGGAAATTGGGTTATTTTTCATGGATAAAGTTTTAGTAAAAATCGAAATGCGACCATTAGCACACATTAAGAAAAGCACAACTTAGAACCTAATATTTTATGTTTTATTATAGATTTCTGGATGTTGCAAGCGGCGTACAGAGGCGTCATGGGTTTATAAATCACCTGCCTAATGTTAGTTGAAATATTCGCTGATTGAAGTTAATGAGAAGACGCAATGTATTGCAAACATATGTAGATTGATATACGCACTTTAAAATCTATGTTAATTTAATTAATGATTTTATTTCCATATCTCTACAGATTCAGACCCGTTTTTTCTCTAATTGTTGCACAGCGCCAATTTCCTTTGATGTTTCATTTGCTGTTTCAACTTATGATACGAATTCATACAAATGAATAGGCATATACAAACACAAAAACACGGACAACACCCATCACACACACACACACACACACACACACACACACACACAGAGAAACATAAATAAGCATTGTTAACACAAACAAGCACAACCAGACAGAGAAACATACATAGACATACACAAAGACGGAGACCAACCGACATATACGCACCCACAGAGACACAGAAACACAAATAAGCATACACTAACACAAATTCACCACGCATCCAAGTACATTCAAAATACGTATGCACAAAACATAGGCGCATAATATATATATATATATATATATATATATATATATATATATGTATGTATGTGTGTGTGTGTGTGTGAAGAAAAATATACGGAAAACCAAAAAAAATCCTAATATGCAATTATGCTGTTTTAATGTTAATATAATGTCAACGTCGGACGTTTCGGTCTAATAGACCATCTTCAGGACATATTCATAAAACATAATTAACTATATTCGATTCAACATGAAAAAGACAATGGACCCAAGAGCAAGACTAATCCAAACAGATAACTGAATATTTTATTAATTAGATCAGCGTTCCGTTTGAAAATGATCACATCGTCGTCACGTGGGCGATGTTGTGAAAACGTATTCGAAGATAATTTCAAAATATTAGACCGAAACGTCCGACGTGGACATTATGTTAACATTAAAACAGCATAATTGCATATTAGGATTTTTGTTTGTTTTTCCGTATTTTTTTCTTTATACTGTCGGATCTATATCCATATACACTATATATATATATATATATATATATATATATATATATATATATATATATATATATATATATATATAAGTAGAAGTGGTTATATATATATATATATATATATATATATATATATATATAAGTAGAAGTGGTTATATTAGTTCCAACGAGAGAAAAGTGTGTATATTAAAAAGAAAGAGAAACCGAAAAAGTTTTTGGTTGCAATGTGGATTTTTTTTAAAATCAATTTTAAAGTAGGTACCTCCATAGTTCGCTAGAAAATTAGTATACCCTGATGAAACAATGTTCCATACTTAATGAAAATAAAGATTTATCGTCGAAATCTTTATGTCATTATAAAGAGGAACGATCAACAAATTTTAGAATATTTAATTAAATTGTTTAATCCTTTTTAGAACATGCGAATTTTGTTTAATAATATTGTTTTTTCTTGTATCAGCGGACGTAATGTAAATTTACATAGTATATTTTAGCGTCATTTTGCGGTGAAAGAGACATTAATTTGGAAATTCTCGTAAACAAAATGAAACAATTGTCGAATTTTATTAATACGAACTTAAAAAATGAATGGAATTATGTTAGAAATATTTTTGGTTAGAAAACCTTGGTAAAAACATGTCTTGCATGTCGTTCGACCCACATACTTAATTTATGAAAACTCGTGAAATTCAGCGAAATAATTTGTAGTGGCTATATTAGTTAAAATCAGAAACCTTCGGAGAATTTAAATTTTCAATATTCTTGTAAAATCAGATTCAACTGACAGAAAATCTGCTCTTAGTCGTAAGACATTGTTTAATTAGTGACGCTTATATTTGCCTTTATGAATAATACATATTAAGGACAATATTATCTTAAGTAAAAAAATCGATGAAAAATTAAATTTTTTAAGATTAGTTTTCATTTGTATAGATTTTTAATCAGAATATTTATAATATTTTTAAATCTTATAAAATTCCATTTCAGTAATTTACCTCTTAGCGAATGTTGCTATTAATTAAAACTATATTCACTAAATATACACTGTATAGCTTTTTACAATCTTTTAAAATAAATTTGAATTGTTTTTATATGTTTATAATCATGCCAATTATTTTTTTTAGTTACCGTCGACCATACACGACATTATCAGAAAATAAGAAAGATAACTCCAGTAAACTTAAATCTCAAGAATTCTAGAATTCAGTAAAACATTATATTACGGAGAATATTTTGTTTGTCTTTACGGAGTACTTAAAAGGCCTTATTTTCCTCAACTAATTCTACGGTTAAGGACCAACACTAAATAAATATTTATATGTCATCGAGCTGTCACGAGCTGTTAAAAAGCTGTCAACATAAATAAACATGTTAACGATGTGTTAAAATGCATATCTCCGATATTTTAAACATTAAATAAATATGTTTCTTTTAAATGAGAATAATTATATTTTAAATCAAATAATATTCATCAAATAAAATTTCAAAAACAATTAAATAATTTTTAATAAAATCCTGTTTGCATAAATTGGCGTCAAGTAATTTTGAAATACAGCATACTATTTTACTTGTAAATATCATATTTAATCTACCAGCTTGAAATTAAAACTAAAATAAAAGCTTCAAGAACGATTTTACATTTCTAAAAAATAATTTTAAAAGTTATGTATCGCACTTTTTGACAGTACATATATTAATGTATATGAATATATTTTCGCGCACACGCACACACACATATATATTGATATATATGTATAATTGCATATATATATATATGTATTTACACACACACACACATATATATATATATATATATATATGTATGTACACCCCCCATATATATATATGTATGTGTGTGTGTGTGTGTTTGTGTTTATGTGTCTGTGTATTGGTCAATAATGTGCATGAATACAAACATTGATTTTATTACTTATCTAGCCTTTGTTCTTTAAAACACCAAACGATATCTCCATAGAATTTCATGAATATCGTGAAATCCTTATGCTATTTGCAGCCATGATAGAGCAAAACAGAAGCCAAGCAAAAGAACGAATGTCGACACTTGTGGCAATATATTTATTTAGGCCTTGTCATTACACGGCATTAATTTGTCCCCGGGAGAACTTCAAAAAAGAGAATCATACGTCTGTTTTGTGTTATTCACATGCCTGATAGACTTACTGACACGATCCGGGATAACACATATGTCTAATACGATGTGTTTAAGCCAAGCCAGATGCCGATATATACGATAGATAATACGAAATCATTTGACTATGTACGAGAAAAGGATGTATTTGAACTGTTAGGTGAATGAGATCTACTTGGAAAGGATGTACGAACATTCTAGATTTTATACTGGGAGCTGACCGCCTGCATCCGGATAGAAGATGAATACATTCAGAATATGGACATAATCATGTCATTCTAAATCTTCCTCTCCTTTGTGGCTCTTAGAAGTATTTTGCCCTTGCTAAGCCTCCTAAACACATTCACGCTATCTATACTGCCATGTATCCTTCTCGGCATACCTCTGTTCTACCACCAATCATAAAAGCTCATCAGCGTCCCGTATCTCTTTCTCTCGGTGTGTCATATGAGCATTCATTTTTTCAAGTACACCTTCCTCGTTATGTGTCTAAGAACTTCCAGCTCACCCTTTGCTGCCATTTTCTTCGAGACTTCCTCGTTGCTTATTACTTCGAATTCTCACTATGTTTCTGTAGATTGAGTAGGTACACACAACTAGAAAGGATCGTATAACAAAAAGATGTCTTGTCTCTAGATTTATTCAACCGCTACAGCGAGGCTATCCTAAGGGAGATGAAGACACTATCACGATTTATTGTCGGTGGACTTAATAATAGAAGAGAAGCATATGACACTTTGTGGATGGGAGACACACATATAAAACTGATCGACCGATAAAAATAGTAAAGGAAAGCGATAAATAAATACTAGATTAATAATTGAAAGATAATATCCCAATCCTGTTAGTGAATTTGATTCTACCCTTGAGTAGGGTCTTTTGCCTTTCTAATATACGTGTAGTAAATAGCCTATCCTATTGTATGTTTGATACACATGTGTGCCTTTTAGTCTTGTGATAGATTAATTGTATACCGTTCATTGCTTTGAGGTGCATAAGGGTTACCCAGTTTATCGTGTTATTAATTATCACTGTATAGTGTGTTCGAACCGCACTTGATCCCCTGCAGCTATAGTATTGTGTAAAATAGAATTTATCCAATATCCGATAGACTTTAGAAAAGAGATCGTGTTAGCTTCTATACGTTTATTGTTCTTTCACGTTTTTCCTTACGATTGATTTTTGTGGCGGCTTTTCCCGGATCAAGTCTTGGTTTTATTTTCAGGAATCCACAATTTTTCTTTGATGTCTTATTCTCAAAAGATTTTCTTTCTTTGGCTTTAACCCGTACGTTTGTATCATCTTGATCTCTGTGCAACAATTAATAGCCATTTCGTTCTGAAAGCTTAACAATGGAATATATTTTAACGGGTTGTTTATTACGTGTTTATCCGATTTGCAAGAGAAAAGCAGAAAAAGTAATGGAACACAATAAAGTAAACCACAGAAACAAAAAAGAAAAGAGATGCATATGAATGTATGGAAATGAAAGAAAATAATAACATGACATGACGTAACAGGATTGAATGTTGGATGCAATGAGAAAAGATAATTAAGCGTGAATGAAGGGAAAAGAAGTTGATAAAAGAAGCGTCTATTAAACAAAAGAAGTGATTTTTCTTCTTTAAAGGAGTAAAAGAAATTGATGTTGCAAAAGAAGAAAAAGAAGAAAACTTCAGAAGGAGGAAGGGAAGTAAAACAAGAAGGTAGAGGAGGAAAATTTCACCGGATAATATATATATATATATATATATATATATATATATATATATATATATATATATAAAATTTAAAAGGAAATAAAAATGTCGTTTACCTGAACATCTTACAGAGATACCACACTAAAACACCGCTTCTCATACAATCACCAAAGTTAAGCAATATCAAGCCTGGTCAGTTCCACGTGCCCTGTTTAATGTATGTCAGTTATCAGTTATCTCCTGTTAATTTCCCTCTGAATGTTCTTCACTGGCTTACCCGGTTATTGCATTCACACTCTTCGGAACAGTCTACTGCAGGGAGCAAAATAAAGAACCACCTGAAGAAGGCCGGAGCGTATAACGGCCGAAACTTTGTAACAAATATGACAAGGTTGAGGACAATAGTCCGAATAATGTAGATAATGTACATAATACTTCATCTCAGAAATATAGACAAAATATTTCGGTTGACAATTAGCAACTGGAAACCTCAGCAGCTAATTGAGAAAATAACAAACACGTAGTACCAAATACAAAGTCTATGAATAAAGTACTGTAATCAAGCAAGCGTTAGATGAGCGTTAGACATCTAGAGGGAAATAAATGGATCATTTTATGAGCCAATCGCTTTCATCAATTTGAGTAGAAAAAGAAACTTCAGTTAGCAGAACACAAGTATGCAGTATAATACTACCTAGGCTGGCTAATGATTTTAACACAATTTGTCAATTTTAACGGCTCCAAATGGAAACCACAAACCATTAATCATTATAGAAAACCATTTTGCTAATCTCCAGGAAAGCAAATCCGTGAGACTTTTTCGTCATAAAATTTGACATAAACTTATGCGATTATATTTAATCAATACCTAGATCTACTGTTAAGTAGGATTGTTTACTATGTTTACTAGTGTTTCGTCAGAATACAACGTGTACATTTATTAATCTACCATGCATTGATTATTACTGGTTTGTGTCTTCGGTTATAAAGGGTGTTTCAATAACTTGGACCGATTTTAAATCTGAATTAAATTTTAAGCGTTTAATGATTTTTTCTTTTTCTTTCAGATTTGACGGCAATATTAATTTTCACCCATAATTGCCATGAGTTGAATAACATAATGCAGTAGAAAATTAAATAAATTTTCACTAATAACACTGATTTATTGACTGATAACTTTGATCCGTCTTAATGAAACACCCCTATATATAATCCGCTTTAATGAAACACACTATGTCTGGTGATTCTTGAGAAAATTCAAAGAACCGTCATGGGTTATCGGTGCAAACATGATATCTCGGCTTCAATCCCTATCGCACTGAGGTGACGTTGCTTCACACTGTTCTCAGTTATTATCTCCCCTTCATATCTCGACTGCATTACTTTAAGCGTACGACTAGATTGGCTGCTAAGTCTAATTTTTGTACTGTTGAAATAGCCAGGTGTTACCGTTAGTGCTACTTTAATACTTTCTCGCACTTCATCCCTGTTGCACTCTATTCCGATTCCTTGTTTCCCTTCTATGTTCGAAACTTTAATGTAACATCATTCGCCATCTTCTGTCACACTGAATCCTATTCTTTCATTTTCTTTCCTCCTCACTAAAGTTTTCTTATTTTCTTCCACTCGAATTAAAGATTTACATCTTGGTGACATTATCGCCTTGCTTGGAGTGAATAGATTAAAAACAAAAGATCTCTTGATATCTTGAAATATACATCCTCCGACAAGAATCGAACCTGTATCGTATACGGAATCGTCATATAGCCTGACGTGCTTTGCCGATTGAGCCACAGAGGAGCGTTTCGGTTAGCATGGTCGATTTTTACTGTTTTTAACCTACAATTCTCCATGATTTTCTCTCGTACATTCATATCTGCTCGATGTGTATCTAAATGTAAATAAATGACGTCACACATTATAAAATGGACAAAGTCCGATAATTATTTTAAGACATTTTTTATCTATAAAAAGAACGTATAAACATAAAAAATGTCTTAAATTAAGTACATATGTATAAAATGTTACTGTAATATTTTTTCTTAAGTTTCATCATTCAGTAACTTAAAAATATCATCTTTTCTCATTGACATTTACATATTTCTTATGTCAGCTATTATATATATATATGAAAATCAAAAATAAATACCAACAAGTCTGTTACTATGAAATTATTACGCATTTACAATACCGTATATAAAAACCCGAGTTCCATGATACAAGCTCACATCAACACATATGCAATTATATTTCTAACAAATCATATTATTCTATGCTGATATATTATTTTACATTAAAATTTAAAGTATATCCTGAATGTTTGTACGTTGGTTGGTTAATACAAATTTACTTGATTTATATTGGTATACATCCTGGACTACGCGATATATATGCGTATGTATGTAAGCAAAATTGGTTTCCAGATTTCTCGGAATGCAAAAGAAACGCTGAAAACAAGTCTCCAGAAATGTCATGAGATGAAACTTCCAGGCAATAGATGTGGTAGTCATAATCTCACCTGTGTTATTTACAGTAGGTGATACATGGTTAAAACAGGAAATAGATTCATATGCAAAGCTATTTTGACTAAAATGCTTCCAATTGGTATCAGATATATGGAAATACTCACAATTCGGCAAGTGTCTTGAAAGAAGCACAAACACTAAAAAATATACCTAACAACAATTAAACGTACGCGTCTCATGTGAGTCAATTTGGCGCTCGAATTATTTATAATTTGTTTAAAAAGCCATATTCTTTTAAAGCATAACCAAAGTATATATTTTGATCTTTCCTAGTAACAATATGATAAGTACACCCTTGTGCAAATTAATTGAAACAACTGCTTTAGTTTCCTTTCTTTCACCATTCGATCAGTTTTAGACCCACTGGAGTGACAGGGTGTAATTGATTTCTATTTCTTCCTCACATTAGGTCATTTGCAGTGGTGTGCGGTAATATGAATCTATTTTCTGGGTATATGATGAAATTTGTTTGGTCTTGAAAAATATTGCAACATCCGTGATTGCATCAGATTTACATCACGCCCAGACACCATTGTCTCAACTGTCGATTAGTTGTCCTACGGACCTTGTCTGCGATGGACGTTACTCCAAGGAAGCGTACGAAAATTGTAACGCTGTACGAACACAATAATAAGCCTTAACAGTGTGCAATTCAAAGTATTATCGACAGGCTCGGAAACTCTCCTGATTTAAATTCAGTCGAGAATCAGTGGTCAATTTTCTGGAATAGACATATGAAATACAAAAACGTGAACTAGTTAATGTTTCATTGGAAAAATTCGAAAAGAGTGAATAATAACGGAATTATTCGTTTTGCTTCAATTAATTTGCTCAAGTTTGATGCAAGTGCGTATGACGGATCGATTCAATTTTCTATGGCTTATCAAGCTTTAAAGTCATTAAATATTTTTCTATTGTACGAATGTTTTGGAAATAATAATTATTTAGTAATACAAGTTTCACTAATTTATCCATATCTTGGGGAGAAGAGTTTGATTTATACGTTTCCCAATAGTATTTGCCTGTAAGAGAATATAAGAAACACAACTAAAATTGGTCCTAGGCTCTCCAATTAACAATTCGAGGTCATTATCCACTACACTACCCACACACATTTAAGGTTACAGCACCTAATGTTTCCAAGTGACCACCTATCCAGGTACTGTCTAGATTCGACTTTGCTTGACTTCAAATATCATCGTTGAATTATCGAGTATGTATGTGGAACAGTACGTTTTCCGTGTCTATTTCTTAATTTAATCAATATTATTATCAACATTAACATTACTATTACCTTGACAAAATTATTATTATCTTTAGATTTAATAATTGTCTTAGGCCTAATTGAGATAATAAAATCTACAATGTCACCTTCTTAAAGACATACTCACTGATATAATTTACTTTTCTTCTTAGAATCTACCTAAACTTTTGCATTGTTATTTTTTTTTTGTTTTATATTTAATTATAATTTTTCTTCAATAAATGTCTTATGTTTATTTTTGTCTGAAAAAAGATTGGAATTAAGTCGGGTATTATCTCCCTTAGGTCCTGCTGAAACAACAGCAACACGTAGTTTTCGCATATCTTTTTAAAGGTCGATAATAAAATAGTCAGGCCGTAAAAAATTATAACAAAAAATATCTCGAAAAGGCAATACATCTGTACTGCTAAAAATGTCTTCCAACTAATTTTTTTTGTTGCATACCTTTTGTCTCACGTCTAACAAGCCCATCTTTTCACAAAACGAACCGCCATTTTAAGAGAACAGCGCCACCTACCGCCCCTATAGTAGTGACCGTTTTAGGCTCAGTTAGAGCACACTAGGGGGCAAACTGTCTTCGTCTCGATACTTTTGGGAGGCCTAAGAACAGAATTTGCAGAGATAAATAAAGAAAAAATAAAATAATAGAAACAAAACTGCGGAAAAGGGAAACAGAAAAAAAAATTGAATGAGTTCAAAACAAAAGATCATAGACGAAAAAATAAAGAAAATATGAAAAAAATGAGCAAGATCTAAGTTAGAAAACTGAAAGTTTTGGGCAACCTTAAGATAGATTGCATATTTTAGAAGTAAGAATTCGATCTTGGCTTATTTCATAATTTAACAACATTAGATATTAGGAAAGTGAGAGGAAAATTAATGTTGAGTATATTATATGTACGCTCAAGGAAAAGAAAACTGAAATGGAATATAGAAAAAAAAAATTAAGCTATGAGGAAAAATAATTGAAGATTGAGAAATAAGGAATTAATTCGTCAAAGAAGTAAATGTAAGCGGAGAGATGCCAGAAAGAAATTAATTATACGTAAGGAACAGATTGTTTGAGATAGAGAATGAAAATGATATGATAGAAAAAGTGCAAAGAAAGGCTAAGAAATAACTGATCACAAGGAATAAAGAAGACATGTTTGATGAGAAACGTTCAAAGAAAAATCTTCCTATGCCAAAGCCAAAAGGGGGGAAAAGTGAGAGACAAAGAAATATGAATGAGGCATGAACTGAATAAAACAAACAACAAAGAAGGGAGGAATATATAAGACAAAACATAACATTCCAAGCTAGTGATGACTTGAGAACGTCTGAAATCATGTTTTCCACATCCACCTATAGGTTAATTAGCAGAGTAGACTGGGATCTTTATCCTTGGGCGACAAAATGTATGAGAATGAAAACTCCAAATTTAAAACCGTGGAGAAGTCAACGCGAGACCGCTGCATCATATTTCCCAAGTTTCCTGATGTGCAGATAATGACATGGAATAGCGACTCAGAATTTTCGGATTCTCGCCGGGTTTATTACATTCATTGACGCACAAATAACCTTAAGAAAGGTATGAATCTATATTCCCCTCCCCGCAATGGGTTTAAAAGTGGGGCTTGTATCTCGGGAAAAATCATTGTTATATTCAAAAGCTCTTAATGCAAAACGTATTCATAAAAATAAGATTATAAATAGAATCCAAAATGTTTTGCTTAATGGTTGATAAGACGGAGGAAAGTAAACAAGTCCAAGAAATTTGCAAATATTACAGAAATAGAATCTGTGAGAAAGTTACGCTAGTCTACGCCCAGAAAGGACATGGCATTTTAAGGAAAAAACATAACATAGTTTGGAAGAATAAAGACGTAAATGCCAGAAATAAAGTCCAATACTAAAGGCCATTACGTCTTGAGAAAGTGCTTATTTTCAAATGTCATCTGAGGTTTCCATGTCGAGCTTAAATTAAGCCCAAATATAAATCCTGTATTTAAGATAATTCCACCCTTCTAAACACATATCTTAACCTCGTACAGAAGTGTATTATGTTAAACTAAGTTTTTTGTTTTAAATAATTAATATAATAGAGGTAGTTACCTATGTACCATGAACGCTAGTGGACAATATCTAAGAAAAAGTCGAATAAATGAAAATCTACAGGAATTCGTATACAGGTAGCGAGAACTGTGCAAATATGATCCTCATAGCTTCTATTTGGCCTCGTTCTCTGTTAATGGTAATGATAAACTTAACCTTTTCCTCAGAGGATACATTCAGCGTTCTTTTACAGAAGAGTTAGTGTTATTCTCTGTTAAAATTTAAAGCACCTATCTATTAAAAAGTTTTTACAACAAAATTCGATTTCTCACTTCTACTAAATATTATAGCTCTTCATTTTCATCATTTTGTTTATTATGCCCTACGGATTCCATTGTGTTCTTGTCGATCCGGATAAACACCTCATAAAAAGCTGAGTGCACCAAGGCTAAAACGTTGGAATACCAATAGTAAACTCCTCATGAAAGAAATTCAGACCAAGATTATAGTGATTTTAATATTGAGGAAAATTACCTTATGATAGTGCATTACCAAATCTAAGTATCATTATCTACATTATAAAGAATATTCTCGACATATTTATTACAACTTTTCGGTCGTTGTACGCTCCGGCCTTCTTCAGGTGGGTAGACTGTTCTAGTTTCACGTGCCATGTTTTATAATAGATGCCAGTTATCAGTTATCTCCTGTTAATTTTTCCTCTGAAATTTCTCCACTGTCTTAACCGGGTATTGAACTCACACTCTTTGGGGCCTGTCACCTGATCGAACTAACGCCTTTATCCACTGTGCCATGTGTCCTTGAGTAGTCTACCCCAGTGAGCGAAATAAAGGGTTCAGTTCGACATTCCAACCACCTGAAGAAGGCCGGAGCGTACAATTTCCGAAACGTTGTAATAAATATAGCAACAAATATGAGGACAATAGTCCGAATAATGTAAAAAAATGTACATAATACTTCACCTCAGAAATACAGACAGATACTGAAGGGCCGAAACGTAGTAATAAATATGGCGACAAAGATGAGGACAATAGTCCTAATAATATAAATAACGTACATAATACCTTATCTCAGAAATATAGACAGATACTAAGTAGAATCTTATGGAACTTTATTTAACTCATTCTATTTTGGTTCTGAAAAAAACTTTTTTTATTTTATTGTGATTGATGAGATGGTAGATAGGATATACTTATTTTATTATCACACTTATAAATATTTTCTGGTATTGTATGAAGTTAACGTGTGTCAGTTTTAGCTAAATAATTTTTTTTGCTATTAGTCGTGAACCATATCATCGTGAGTGACTCCAGTTTGTGTCTCTGTGCCTAAACTAATCTAGTAAGTAGCAACAATCAGAACCTCTTCCTGGTTTCTTACCATCGTTGAACTTTCGTTGTGAATTTGATCCTCTTGTTTGAACTCAGTAAAATATTCACTGTGTTTTCTGCTACCGATTGTCAAGGAAATACAGCTAGGAGAAAAACCATTTAAGTGAAGTCTTAAAATGTCTTTTCTAATAACCGTTTTGTCATACAATGAACAATATATTTTGTCAACGGAACAGGAAATCGGAAAGAACAGATTTAGAATTAAACGAATAGATTTCCCAAATTCAAAACCCGGTTTAATGTCAGTAAGTAAAGAAAGATAATAAAGAAACAGAGTGAATGAAAAGTACTTTTATGAATGGTGAAGAAGAGGAAAAGATCAGAAACAGAGGAAAGAAAAAAAAAGAAGGAAAGGCGGAAGTTGAAGAGAAAAAGAAGAAAAGTTTTATGTATAGAAAAAGGAAGAATAAGTCTGCATGAAGAAAAAGAATAAGGTATTGAGAAGTGTATGAGAAAAAAAAACACTATTAAATAAAGACAGAAAAAGAGACTGACATCATAAGTGATATTAAAGATGGACATGTTTTAGAAATGCAAAAATGGTCTTATCGTTGAAAAACTAGAACATGATACAAGATGAATAGAGGAAGAGAAATAACAAAGAAATATAAAGGACAATCGGGCGGCATTAAACTAGTTCCTGTTGAGGTCTCTTGACTGGGCCTTCAGCTTGTTCAGGAGTTTGATAGTCCCTAAGTCTTTGCATATTCTCAGCATCGGAAGCTCCCCTGGTTACAGTTTAATCTGAGTTTTCATTTGCACGGCACTTTCTTTTCCTCGCTGCAGCATTGGCTCATTTGATTGAAACCCTATTCTTCTGTTGGCGATAATTTCTTTTCCCGAGGCATACTGCTGGCGTATATGAGAGTTAACAGTAAACTACGGAAGAACTCAAAATGGATCGCTGCATTTAAGAATTGCATTGCTAATTAAGCTTACTTTTTAAAACTTCAACGATAATACTTCTACCACCTCTTAACTTAAAGTCATTTTGACGTACGTAGGGCCTTACTTTCTGTACAAACACTTATTTTTATTTCTTGGGTGACTTTCGTTTGATTTCGCAATTAATTTCGCTTATTCCCAAATTTATATCCAAGTTATAAAAATTGTTATCGTACAAAAATTCGTCGTAAAAGGTTAAGCAAAAAAATTCACCGCAAACAATTGCAGTAATGAAAACTTGGGGATCCAAAATTTCAGGATTGCGGCTCCGGATCCAGTACGGGATGTTTTTAATTTCCTCATGGAGTCGGCCTGATTCCAAAATGGGATAATATTTTGGGCTACGGCCTCTAGGAGTAAAGTAGAAAAAGTGCGACACCCTGATATTTGCTTTAGCTTATACAGAAGAATACGAAAAGACGACACCGAATTAAGCTCTGAACAATGAAGTTGTGAAGAAGAAACACCATAAGATGGAACCCTGGAAGAATAATATCGGTTCCATGTCCTTCATTCAGGTTTGGTTTGGTTTGGTGTGTTTTACGGCATAGCGACCTCAATGGGTTATTTAATGCACACAAGATTATTACTGCTAATATTTTTTTCAAAAATGTATTGCTGCTATTATTTTTTTCTTTTCCAAAAATGTATTGCCGCTAATATTTTTTCCCTTAAACGACGTATTGCTGGTAATAATGTATTGCTGGTATTTTTTTTTTTTCAAAAATTCATTGCTGGTAATATTTTTTTACAAAATTGCATTGCTTCTATTAAAACATATTTTACAATTTCATAGCGTTTTGACCCCAGATTTGGATGTACCTATTTGTTCATAGCTGGGACCCTAACAGGTGCTGCCACCCCGGCTCAGGGTGGACCTGGAAATACCAGCAATTAAGAGGTGGTTCCACACTATTCTAGCCCTTTTGATCTGAGGTCTTGGTTTTGGATGTAGTTTATCGTCTTACCCAGAACGGCTTCTTTCTGGGAAAATAAAATGAGTTATGAACATAATGTTAAATGCTTTGGAAGAAAGGAATGAAACATCAAATGAAATTTAGAATTAAAGTAAGATGAAGAATAAAATTAAAGAAATAAAAGATAAAAAATACAGAAACAATAAAGAAAAGCAAGAGAGAAAAATTGGAAAAGAAGAGAAAAAAGGACTATAAAGGAAGAAAAAGGGAGGTGCAAATAATCTGAAAAGAAAATGTCTACTAAAAAGAAATAAGAAATAAAGAAGTGATTAAATTTAAAACAAAGGCAGAGAGAGATAAATAAATATGCCTGAATTTATGTCGGTTTATTTATATGCTTAAGTTCTGTAAACAGAGGGACACGAAACATTGCAACTGGGAAAGAGTGAAAACAAGTATCGTTCTTTTCTCTTTTATTCTCATGTTTTTAATGGACGATAACTAACAGAATATCTTAGTAATGCCTACTGTTTACTATTTCTTTTAGATTTGCCCGGAAGCTTAACTAATTTTCTATCTGTCTGTCTATCAGCTGGCTTTTTCAAATGTTCGCTTGGCACACATAGATTATGTCACTTGTGAAGTAGTTCTATTTTCGTGAGTCAAAAACGGCTGGAATACGATAAGCAATTATTTGATGGATAGTGACACCAAAAAGACAGTGAGAAAAATGAGAGGAGAAAGTATAGAAGGAAAATTAAATGAACAGGAAAATACGTTGTTAAAAAAAAGGAACGATGCTATTGTTTCACTTTTATTTAATAATCCGAAATAAATTAAGACTTTTCAAAATTTTGATGATAGCATGAGCGGGGTTATTATCAAAAGTATGTTGATCTTCATGTGGCTCTCTTTATTTTTAAAAACTATAACCAAAGCATGATAAATTCCCCCAATTTTTCTTTCCATATATGTGCTGTATTCATTCTGGAGGCGGGTGATAATACCTTGTAGAGAACCGTGTGTGTATTTACGTATTGTTGTATTAGAAACACGATTGTAACTTTTGGTAGTATATTAAAAGGTCCAACTATAACAAAATTTCCAGACTCAAGTTAAGTCTAACTGAAGAGGTAAAGAAAACAAACAAACAAGACCGGGATATATATATATATATATATATATATATATATATATATATATATATATATATATAAACAAATATATGTATTAACAAAAATTACAAAGCACATAAACAGTTAACATATCTTTTTGTGTGTGAACATTTATGTTTGTTATTTGGTGAATGTTCGTATTTTGGTGAATGTTCGTACGTACGTGTATTTGTGTATAGTGTTAACGGCGTCTTCCACAAAAGAGAAAACGCAGATTTTCTAAGAGAGCTTACATTGTAGTCGATGAAATGAAGAAATGAAAAAGGGGATTTGTGTCGCCTCCACCTGACGTGGGATGTGGCACGAGGCCTGAAGTAAAAAGGGAGCGAGTCGAGAAGTCGCCCAATATTTATAGTCTAGGGAGAATGAGCCCTAGTGACAATTTGGGAATTAAGGAGGAGCTAACTCCGACAACCTCTTCACAACTTCCTGCCCACTGTATCTTTTAATGTTTGTCTTTTAACGTCTCCCTGATTGTTCGGCCATTAATTTAGGCATGCTCGTTAAGTTGTTTATTCGAATCTTCCCTGTCCAACACACCTTAATTATTTGTGTTAAATTTTCAAAAACTTCTGTCTTCTTATATGTCCAGTAAGTGTTAACTGACTCTTTCTGATTCTAAGTTTGTTTTTTGTTTCCATTTTCCGTAAAGTATGCTCGTTATGTGCAGGCTACGTCCATGGATACATTCTCAGCATTCTTCTGTAGAACTTGATTTCTGTTGCTATTCTATTCATCTGAAAGTACATTGAGGAATCTTCACTGCCATTTAGGAAGACTGATATTATAAAGAGAATACTGAGAAATCTGTTCTTTTTTCTGATGAAATATTCCTGATTCTAAATAGTTTAATTAGTCAAATTTGTGTACTAATATTAATTTGGAAATTCTATCGTGAATGACTATAACATTTCAATCTGTTTATAGCCAGATCAGATGACTATGATGAGACACAAACATGCACATATAAACACGGCACACACATCAACGCAGTATACAAAGACAATTCTATTGCTCTACAGAGAGATACAGCTGTAGGTCATATGGAGATGGAAAGATAGTGATAATCAGTTTTCGATATCCAAACATTTTCCACGGATCGTAAACTGTCTTTTCTTTCCAAACATCAAAAGCGAGGCGATAGTAAATAGCTTTATATGCACAGTAGCGCTAAGACGTTTTGGAAAATAATTGATTTTCTGTACATAATTCAATGAAATTGTTAGAAAATAATGAAGAAGGGTTTATTCTGTTTATAATTTTTTTTTTAAATGTCACCTCGAACACGAAATTTCTGCAATCGTATTTAACTAAAATTAACTTATATCTTTACGGAGCCTTCTTCTGGAAATTTCTGTAGCCTTCTAGAACTCCCTGAATGGAACCTTCTAGAGATTGTTTTTGTTTGTTTGTATGTTGGGCTATATCTATAAACTGTTAAATGGGTTAAATACGTGAGTAAAATCCAATTACATCATTAGAAAATTTAAAAATAAAGCTTCTGTAAATTTGTAGTTTTTGTTTATTTCTAAAGTTTTATGTAATGCTATAGCTATAAACTTTTATTGCCGGTAAAATATATATGTACTATCAAATTATTCCATTAGAAAATTTCAAACTAAAGCTTCGGAAATATTTTTTTATTTTATTTTTTTACCCTTAATGCGTATATGGTAAAATCGAATGTTCAGTTTAGAACTTAAACAAATGAATGCCTTTTCCATTACATTTGCATTGACTTATGACAGAGTAAGATAGGGCTGGAGTCATAACCCTAATACACACATCCTCACAAATATGTTTTTAATTATATGTAGATGTATCCGTTTATTAAAAAGAAATATTATATGACAAATTCGTTTTAACTTGTATAGCCATTAGGGAATTTTCAAGTTCCGACAAAAACCTTGACGGGAATAAATAACATATACACTTAGTTTATTCTCATCACTTTGGTCAATCAGTTATTTGCTGACATCTATCTATCTATCTATCTATCTATCTATCTATCTATCTATCTATCTATCTATCGTAGTGTTTTTCTTATCTATCTCTCTATCTATCTATCGTAGTCTTTTCTTAACTATCTATATATCGTAGTCTTTTCTCATCTATCTAACTATATATCTATCTCTCTATCTCTCTATCTATCTGTCGTAGTCTTTTCTTATCTATCTATCTATCTATCTATCTATCTATCTATCTATCTATCTATCGTAGTCTTTTTACCTGATAAATATAGCAAGATTTAGCGTTTATATACGAATTTCAAAAACAATATTTAAATTTTTGAACTCCTATTTATACACTCATGTATTCGACATTTTATTCCACTACATTTCACCATAATAATTGCTTTGATCCATCTTGCATGGTGTTGGGTAATGAACCGGTCTAAATGTTTTTACAGGCTTACTGAGAAATTATCTTATTCGCAATAAAAGAGATTTGACGGGAACGAAATATAGGGTAATCCGAACTTATCTGGTCAATGTTGTACGGTGGGTGTAATAGGAGTTGCTCCCCCATTTTGTACCAATTTTTCTCGTGTCTGCAAAAAGACGTGAATTTTGGGGTTGTTCTAATGGAAAGCAGACTCTTTTCGAGAGACCAATTCCTGACTATTTTGTACGATTACTCTCTGAATTAGGCTCAAATGGTAAAAGTACGTTTCTGAATTTAGAATCTAAATTTACGGAAAGGCTTCGCAATCCACAATCACTTCAGATTCCAATATATCTCTCATCCCATCCTTTTGTTGCAGACTTGTTTGAGAGTAGTGAGCACTGACTCATTTCCTTTAACCAAAAATTGTTTTAACTCCACCTATTTGCAAGCAATATATTTTTCATCGTCTGTGATCATACTTTTAAAGCGAGTCGTTTATATTGTGTTTGAAGTTCACAGATGAAAATGCGGTTTATTATTCTTTTATTGATCAATCGTAAGAGATATCAAAGTCGTAGCTTTAAATCATGAGATCCAACAATCTTAGAGATTCCTGTAGCCAACTCTTATCAAATGACTTACAACGTTCATATGGGCTATGTGTTGAATCTCTGCTATTACTTGTGTTACCTGACTATGATAATTTTGTTTCGATTTCGTCCTCATCAACGACGGAAATGTCTCGTTTTTAAAGAGAAAAATGGATGCTTCTGGACCCAGGAAACGACTTAAAAGCATTATTTTCTGCTATGACATCATTTCCAAATACAATACATGTATTTTTTGCAGTTTGTACAGCATTTTTATACAATAATTTTTAATATAAATGTTATATCGTTACAGATGTTACAGAACAATGTGGTACTCGAGGAAAGGAACAGCAACGCCGGCGTCGATGAAAGAGAGGTTTATTGTAAAAGAGAATACAACACTGAAAGACAGCAAATCGGGAAGTAGGCAAGTAATTACCGAAGAAAATTCCCAGGCATATCTAGTACTCACTATATATATATATATATATATATATATATATATATATATATATATATATATATATATATATATATATATATATATATATATATATATATATATATATATGATATAGTCTGCCCACAATAGGCGAAGGGGTGAGGGACATTCCATTACAACAATAATTAAAAATAGCGTTTTTATATGTCTAATATGAATAAAAAATATGAATTGATAAAAAGAAATAAAATAAAATAAAAAAAACACAATAGATTTTCCTCCGTGTGTCTATATTTCTGAGATGTGATGTTGTATCTATTTATGCTATTTGCATGATTCAGATTTTTGACCTCAAATTTATTGCTATATTCTCGACGTTGCCGTCATTATAAGCTCCGGCCTTCTTCCGTGGACTAAGTAAACAGTTCAAGTCGAAGTTCCAACGTATATCAACTAAAAGAAGTCCGGAGTGTACAATGGTCGAAACGTCGTGAATATGGCAATAAATATGAGGACAAAAGTCCAAATGTTGTAAATAGTGTAAATACTTTCCTTTGTATTTAATTTTGACATAAAATATTCAAATTCCCCTGATAAAAATGCCAAGAACATTTGCTACAAACCGATAATCGAGGTAAGCTTGTTAAAGGCAGAATTAAAATGAAGACAGTAATACACGCAAACCCCCCAGGAGAGTGACTCATTCCAACTATGGTTAAAATTTTCCACTGACATGAAGTGGAAAGATTGAATTGACTCAGTTGCTAGGTCTGCTGCAAGGATTGTTGGTTTCCTGTATCGTGCTAGACTGTTTTTTTTTTCGTTCAAATCTATTTTCCACAATAATATGTCTACCATTGATTCATTCATTGAATATTGCTGACACATTTTGTCTGTTGATTTTGTTTCATATTAGAGATATTTGTTGAAATTCAAAGAAGAATCCGCAATTTTATCTGCCTTGACATGGCAAAATTGCTTTAGTCATTTCCGAACCGATTTAACGTAGATTCAGTGCGCCTTTTATGTAAGTATTTCAAGGCATTGATTCGTAATGTGTAGCTACCAAAGAGGAAACTCTTTAGTAGCTAGTCATTGCGAATGTAATTGCAGCACGAGATTGGCATGTGGGTCTCATCATTGTGCATATGTAACCGTAAGTTCTCTTCTAACTTTTTCTACTCTCGCACTTATCGCTTGTGGACTTCTCTTTCGGATTATTGTTTCTCAATCAACTTTGATCTTCAAAAATTTAAATGCAATGCCAATAGGCATCATCTATCTTTTTAATCCCTGTTTTGTTAATAGTATTTCCTTTAAAATGTTTTTCTTTTCTTTTTCTTTTTTTTTGCCTATATTCTCTCAAACTCAGTAACCCCTTGCTTCTTTATTGTCTTGCTAGGTGTGAAATGTTTAAAAACTGTCTCACGCACGCACACACATGCACACACACACACACACACACACACACACTTATATATATATATATATATATATATATATATATATATATATATATATATATATATATATATGCACGTAAACACAAGCATATAAAAAACGAGCTAATGATTCAACATGTCCTTGTACTGTAAGGTATATATATCATCTTTACACACAAAAGATACATTTGAAGGTATTTTTTTAGGCGGAGACAAGTATAAAAAAAAACTCATAAGGTTATTTTAATAACGCCTTGACAAACTCTCACAGTCCCAACTAATATTATTTCTTTCGTGAATCTGTCAATGTAGATGCATGGAGGTTGGTATATATTTACACGTTGTAAAAGAGGAGGAGAAAAACCAGCGAAAATATTTTATAAAAAAGAACATGTTAAGAAAATTCATCTACTCAAACTGAAAATTTCAAGTGAGAACATCCGCACTTTCATAACCCAAAGATTTTGAAACCCGAGTTGATGTATAAAATATACGGAATAACAAAAGATTGTTGGCTATCAAAGGTTTATTGCATAATATATCTTGTTAGGAATTAAACAGTCATTTAAAGAAAAGCTATCTCTCCGTATTTTTAATTCATACACTCGCTCGATTTAATTCTCTCTCTTTCTGCGGCACGCATATAAATTAATAGCAGCATATTTGAGTAGCATTCCCACTTTAATGTATGTTTCGTTAGGAATGACTGGAATAATAATTATGTGCATTAATTTATTGTATTATTTGTTATAATCAAGCAAATGATTTTTTTATGACGTTAGTGTGTTTAGAAATAGTTCAGATTGTTGTTCGTTCCCCAGACTTACCGATAAATTATTCGTCATCTTTAAGAACCTGGCCTGGAATAATATGAACGTTTTATAATGATATTACAAATAGCCTAAACAGAGACATATACTTCACAGGTGAGAAGTGCATGGAAAGAAAATTTTAGCATAGAACTTGCAGTTACATCTAGCCAATTTGTATTTGAGTTGAATGAGGCCTTGCTACCGACTTAGTACTGCGCTTAAATTCATAAACTTTAGGTACCATTGAGGAAAGTCCACTACGACAATTACAATAAGGTGTTTATAGAAAACGCACATGGAAGCTACATTAGAGAATTTGGAAAGTGACTGAAGCCGAGCGTTCGGGTCAGGACCAATCGTATTTTAAAATATATTGCAGGGGTCATGGACTATGTGTGTAAGTAGTATTCAAAATATATGACAGTTTGTTAAGTACGTTTCGTTCCGAGAAAGAACTTCTCTTGACTAATAATTTACATTGATGTGAGCAGTCTTTTATATATGATTTATAGAACAAAATATATTTAGATGCTGAGTTATAAATTTAAATTAAATCAAATTGAATTGGTTAAAAGATGCTGTGTATAGTTTAAAGGGCTTTACTCCAGAACAACTTTAAGATTTTTTTTTACATCAGCTTTTTATAACTTTGTTCTTAATGAAGTTGTGCCTTGACTGTTTAATTTGCAATTCTTCGGTTATACTAACCAGCTAAGAACTGAGGAGCAAATTAATTTCTCCGAAATTTGAAATCAGATGATATATTTTGAACTGATATTTTGCTTACTATTACTGCTTCTTGTATTTGCTGTGTCCTTTCAGAACACAGGCGATCAGGACTCTCCACACTATCCCTTAAGGTCCTTAGCAACTTTTGTCCCTTTGAGAGACCACTCGTTTCGGTTCCGGCATCTTTTTACACAACCTCATAAGGTAGGTGGTTCGCTGCTCCCCACTTTTCCTTTTCCTTCGATATGTCCTGTGCGTGTCAAATTCTCCAAACCTTCAATTATTATTATATTTACAAAAACATTTTCATTCTGGGTATGTTGTTTATTTGTCTCCCTTTTTCTTCAAATTTCATCGTTGTTTACGCGCTCCGTCTATAATATTCTCAGCATTCATAAAATATAATCGATATTACATCAAAATTCAGGACTCTTTATTTGTTTCTAACGAATTTTTCTGAATCTTATTACTTTGTTTTGCTTTTGGAATGCAATTTTCGCTAATTCGATACGGCATCAGTTTCCAGTGTCGCATTTTTTCCATCCATTGTTAAAACACTCCCAAGACATTTAAACATCTGTATTTGTTTGATGCTGCCATCTCCAATTTTAGTCCGCATTCTTAATTTAAACGCATTATCTTCAAGTATGCAAATGAATTTTTTGTTAGTTATTCTGTTACTCACTTTCTCCCATTATCCCTATATATATATATATATATATATATATATATATATATATATATATATATATATATATATCATTGACGATTGGAAAAATGTTAATGAAAGCATAATGTTTCGAAAAAAAAACATCTGACTTTGTATTTCACCGAATTGGCTTCATCAGATTGAAGGTGAAAAAGTGAGTGTCATGTGTATGTATATGTGTGTGTTTAGAATAATGAAATATATTTTTCGCCAGCTTGGGAAAAATGTATGATTTCATTATTTTAACAAATGCATAGACACGCAACACATTTTTTTTCACCTTCGATCTGATGAAGCCAATTCGGCGATACGCTAAGTAGGATGACTTTTTTTTAACCTCTATTCCTTCATGTAAGTTTTTTCCAATTTTCTATAATGTATAACTCTGTCGGGATCACATATCCAAATTCTAACACACACATACACACACATACACACACACACACACATATATATATATATATATATATGGATAAAAAAATAAGACGATTGGAAAATATATTTCTTAGTCATTGCTGATGCGTCTCGTCATTCCGACTTTTTCAAGGCAAGTTTGAAAGCGAAATGTTTTATAGTTACATTAAACTCAAAATATTATAAAGCGAACGCTCCTGTGTAAGCCTCCTTGGTAGCTTTTTTTTTTTTTACTAAGAATCTGTTTTCAATTTACATGTCGAAATATTAATACATTAAATTTAATGTAACTAAAACATTTCGCTTTTTAACTTGACTTGATAAAGTCAAATTGACGAAACGCAAGATTAAGAATTATATTTTCAAATCTTTTTTACCCAAATTGTCTTTTCTTCAGAATTATTCTGAGAGGTTTAACCACACAACACACACACACACACACACACACACACATATATATATATATATATATATATATATATATATATATATATATATATATATAGCCGTTTCCATAGTCATTAATTTTACGAATGAATATGCTTATAAAGTAAATTTCAAGATTAGTTATTCCAAAATTTTCACTTGAAGATGAAAGAGAGCTAGATACTTTAATTCAATTCAATTCTAATAATTATATTAAATTTTTCAGCTCTCGTTTTTAAACATGAAAACTCCTATGTAGCGAAGGAATCATTTTAAAAATGATTATATATTGCATGACAAACATATATATATATATATATATATATATATATATATATATATATATATATATATATATATATATGCTTTGCCATGCATTTCAAGGGATCATTGACAATTAAGTATACATAAATGGAGCATAAATTTGCGACAATGAATTAAGTGTATATATTGAATATTGTTCGGATTATCCCAATTTGATATGGGTCATTGTACATATGATTGTATATATTGGATATTATTATTATAGTCACAGTTTGACAGGTCTGTCTTTTTATATATGAGACATTTATTTATGTACGTTGGAATTTTGTCCAATTTTGGAAATAAGAGACATTTTCAATTAAATTTTCTCCTGTTACCGTTTACTGCAATTACTTTCATGTTAGATTTGTTTTTCCTTTAACAAATTCTATTCGGGCCATTTGGCCTAATATTCATTTATATACGAATATTTTACATTGGCCTCATCGGAAAAAGAACCAAACCAGTTAGACATGTCAAGTTATCAGTCAAAAAAGTGAGAGTTGGTTTAAATAACGGTAGTAGACATACGAATTAAGCAATTCTCACGCTCTTTTCATGCAAGCGCTAACAATTTGAATAAAATTGGAATTAGAAAGTCTTCGAAAATTAATGCTCAATGTATCAATGAGCATGTAAGATAGCCAAAGTCTACATGATCTGTTTGCCCTAAACATCTTATTCTGTAGAATGTGGAATATAGTTTCTTAAGAGTTGGTTGCAGAAACGTAATTTTGCAACAATTAGTTTTTTGCACGTGGTTAAGTACATATAAAATGCATTTTTAAACACTCAGTTTTAAAGATGGCACAAATTCTACAAAAATTACCAATAGTGCCTCAAATACGAAGGTAAGTCAAAAATTATTTGCACTTTCGACATTACGTACCTTTGGACGAGAGTGCGGATTATTTTTTACTTTTCCTCAAAAAGTGGCAAACAAAAAAAAATGGAGAGTTGAGTTAACTGAGAGATCGGGAAGAGGCATGAAACAAGAACAATCTACCTCGCTGGACGAAATAAAGGGTTCAATTCGAAATTCTTGTCATCTGAAGAAAACCGGAGCATTCAACGCCTGAAACATCGTGAATATGACAGTATAGATGAGTAGAACAGTCCGAAAAATGTAAATAATAATAATTTCAATAACTCATCTCAGGAATATAGACATCTATCTATCCATCCATATGCGGGGTGTATATATCCCTACTGTATCTCTCTCTCTCTCTCTCTCTCTATCTATCTATCTATCTATCTATCTATCTAACTAATTATTTCTGTAGTTTTCTGTCTTTCTGTCTCCATACTGTTTATCTATCTATCTATCTATCTATCTATCTTCATTTTACTTAAACCGTTCATCACTTTCTATCACTCTCCCGCCAACTGTCAACCTGTTTAGTGTCTGTTTTAGCCATTTTCTATCTATCTATCTATCTATCTATCTATCTATCTATCTATCTATCTATCTATTGCCTGTCTTTCGAAATATGCGCATATAAGCACCTACGGATGCAGGAGACTAGGAAATAAATTGACTAACATAAATCTTTGTATACAGATGCTGGTTTTCGTGTGTGAGAGCCATAAATTTATTTTGCGTGCTGGTTGGTACGTCTGTCTCTATATTCTCGTTTGCCGGCCTGGTTAAGCGTGATTAGACGTCATTATCGAATCTGCTATGGGCAGGTTTGAGCAAGTAATTCGATGGACATGTCTTTCTACTTTCGTGGACTGACCTGTCCCAACTTTACTCATTTTCAACGTTCAATAGCTTTTTTTTCTTTGCCTTCGGCCGAAAAAGAATTCACTCAAATTGTCCCCTCAGCATTTTCCTGGCTTCATATTACTCAGTCTAAATTTCTTCATTCAATTCAATTCGACTGAATGAACGAAATTAAATCTGAAAGAAATATTTTTTTAATATATAGACGTAAGAATCTTACATAATCACGTATGTCTAAACAATTTTTTGTGTATAGTTTAAGCTTTGCATCGATTATCGTTAAATTATATTCAAATATTTATCACATAGAAACATAGAAGTATATGGTCATGATCCAATATAAATTGTTGTAAAATTTATTACACGTAACCGATAGAGATTTCAATAATTTATCAATAAAATGCTGTTCAATGCTTTCAATTTAAGGAAACAATACATTATTAATAATATAACATTAAAAAAAGCAAATTAAGAAAATTATTTAATTTGCAAATAATTTCAGCCACGTCAAGCTAATATTATTTATTTTGTGCGCAAACACGTTGCATGACAACATTTTCGTGTAACGAATATATAATATTTTAATATATTAATCTAATTCGTTATTCTGTTGCCACGGAAACTCTATTCATAACACACAATACAATATGGCCACTGCGTTTGTGAATTTTTACATTCTTCAAGACTTCAATGTTATTGATAAAATCGCCTGAGTAGTTATATGAAATTTTCTCGAAGTTGATAAATACATTATTTCAGACGTAAATAACTGTAGTAGATGAATCAAGATTCGTCACCATTAACGTAAAAAACCAGCATATTAAATTTTCTTCTCCAAAAAGTTGATATCACATGATAAGTAGTTTTGTGTTTTATCCTACAATACTAACCAAATAATTGTTAGATTTGCAAGATTTTCGTACAGTGAGATACAATTCAATGAAATCTGTATAAATTTCACTTATTATGGCATATTGTTTGACGGTATTACGCTACGAGAACTTTTTTGGTAGCCTTTTATAAATATCGATATTTTGAATGGTTGATGGGTAGGACCCCCTAACGACAAAATATTTTCTCTTGGCCACATTTTCGGTATGAAAATTCGCTCGCATCTCAACAAATTTTATGCGATAAAAAGAACATTTGAGAATAAGAAAAATCAAATAGAGAAAGTGGTAAAGGGAGATAACTGCAGATTCGAAGTCAGAACATTATCATTGATAACTCTCTCGTCCAATTTGCCGACCTTAGTTACTATATACTTAATACTTGATATAATGCAAAAATATCAAAATGATAACTTCGGTCAATAATTATTTACAACTATCTATACTGAGACTCATGCATTCAATTACAAGTAATTCAGAATAATATTTTGAAATCGTAATTATTTTTGGCATATGATTTTTTTAAACTGTTTCTTAATCTTTGATTGTCTTTCAATCATTCCACTTCACATGCTATCATCTTCTTTTTCCCCTATGAGGCACGCCACACCGTTTTGAAACCACTGAATCAGATAAATTCTTACAGATCTATAAAGAACCAATATTTACCTATATATATAGATATAAATAAACAATAATTACCTGTGAATTAAAATATATAAGACGAGTATCTACATGTAGACTCAATTATAACGACCAATATATAGACTATTTTTTTCATTTCGCGTAAGTGATTTTTTCCTGTAATTTACATCACGCAATGTTCATACATTTAGCATGTGATAGACTCATTTTGATTGGTCAAATTGGATAATACATTGTTTTTACAATCAATGAACATTCATTGTTATTGCATGTTCACGTTCAGATAGGATGTAACTGTGATTAGAATTATGATTTAGCTGTGAATTATAGTGATAAGACTTATAGTGATAATATTATTTGTATGACTCAATAAGTTTAGCTGCAAAGATCTCTCCCAGAAAATCATCTAAAGCAATACTAGCTGGTTTACCAAGCCAAAGGATAATTCTCAGGAGGTGATTCTTTGTTAATATACAGTCTTCTAAGATTGCCAAAAGTCTAGATTATCAAAGAAGAACAGTAGTGATTCATTCATTGTGGCCAATACACCTCTGGCCCTAACCCTAACCCTACCAGCTAAGACGGCATCGCTACAAGAATTTATCTCTATTTTCTTTGTTTCTTCATTACTCTCAAAAATGACCCGTTGCATCCTAACTTTCAACTCAATATTAATATATTTTCAAAAACTTATTGTGACATTTGAATATCGCTTTAAATGTATTATTCTCTCATGACATTCTACAGATGTGATGAATTGAATGTTCCTTGGAGTGCAAGTTGAGTCGTTTATTCCCGTTTAATTCTGGTAACATATTGTTTTATTCTAGGTGCCATCAAGTCTAGAAAATATTTTACACTGTTATTTAATACATGGCTACAGAATAAGTTAATGCCAGGTATTTTCCAGATCAATGGTGTGAGATGATCGCAACACACTAGGCCGAAATTCGAACACGGCTCGTCTATTCCGTATTACACACCTATAAACCTTACATCATTTGCATATCAGCAAAAAGTAATCTCATTTCATGGTATGATTTTGTTTATGACTTGACTACTGGTAACAAATGACTACAAATAAATAAAGTCTTTGTTCAGCTTTGTAGGCAAATTCATCCTCCTGTACTGCAGTGAATGCTGGACAATCTCATCACAGATGAAGTGATTTGAACCAATAGAAACGTGGTTTTAGAGAAAGAAGCCTTGAATCCGATGGACTGAACATTTGGAACGAAAAAGAACACTTATTATTAGAATTAAAATGTGACATTTGACGTTTCTAGGGCAGATAATGAGGAAAGTGGGCTTGGATAATTTACAGGACATATTGAAATCAAGAGGAATAGAGGAAAGCAGCGAATAAATAACCGAACTAGCTTGTATAAATGGTTGCAGGACATGAATTTAAGTGGTAATAAAAAACCAAACCATTCTAATAGCTATAAATGATAGGAAGATGAGGAGAGACATGCCTGCCCGTGTCCCGAAGAGAAACAGCACATAAAAGGAGAATTCTTAGAAGAAACCTACTTGGAACATTTGAGTAGCATAAGTAACCAGCTTGGAATGTTTGAGTTACTGCTCAGTTTGAGTCTGTACATAAGAAGCCCCCCCCCAACAAAAAAGAGACATTTTAAAAGAAAAAGAACAGTTCAAACTTGTAAATGAAATAAAAACTTCGATTCACAATTATCTGGTTATCAATATCTACCCAAAGAAGCCCGGGGGACACAGCAGCCGAAAGCCTGAGAAAATAGTAGCAAGGAAGAAATTACTCAGAATAAAAATAAAAGTCGAAAAGTCCTCATCACAGAAAGTCAAACTGAAACAATTATATCCTTACTGTTGAATGAATATATGTATTTGTCTTTATTGTTGTTGTCTTCCGTATTGTTGTTGTTCATTGTCTTCCGTGTTGAATGAATAAATGTCTTTGTTTTCACTGTACAGCAGTTACAAGCCGTTTACTCTCTTATACTAATGTTAGTCATTCTAACTACATTATTTTCTTCCCAATTCTGCATGAATTTGATCGATAATCAGCTAAATCCTTATTTATTGATTTTATTTTGCATGAAGAATACTATCCTAATCTTTGTTGTTATTAACTCGTCTTTTGGAAGATTGTACCCACCGACCGTTGTTAGGTGCTTGTCGATCCGAGTGACTTTTAGGGAATTACTAACTTAACACTTTATTCAATCTATGGAGCTAGATTAATCTCTTCCCGCTGTAAATGTTTAATGACAACTGGTCAATAATGCAGTACTGCTCGTCTTGTTTTTTTTTTAAAAAAATGGTGTCTACTTTCGTTGTTGGGAAACGCGCGTACATCCCACTATTGACAGAGGTTGATATTTTAACCAAAATGTCTGCTAGTAGTTTCCAAGATAAGTCCCTTAAAAAAATTGCTATGCTTCCAATTCCCAGCACACCGTCCATTTATAAAAGCTTGTTTGGTTGGTTTGTAGGGATATTATTATTATTATTATTATTATTATTATTATTATTATTTTATTTCCTTTGATTTCTGATGTGTACTCATTTATTTCCGGGTCCCGCCCAAGGACTTAAGGTTAGAAATGGCATCATGACATTTTCCACTAGTAAAAAAATTAGCCCTTCGTAAGGTGTGGGCTGTGCTCCTGAGAACATTTTTTTGTATTTCTTTAAGACATGGGATTTCAGGGATCCCTTCAAATAGTCTACTGGAAACTTTTCCAATCAATCCGAGGGCTACAACTACAACGGCACATTTTTGAGATTCCGATTTCAACGTCCTTTTATTTTGATAGCTTTTTGAAGATACATTGCAATCTGCAGGTACTGCCATATCAATAAGGAGGCACCATTTTGTGAGCGATCTCTATTATCATTATTATTATTATTATTATTATTATTATTATTATTATTATTATTATAATTAAATAATAATAATCATGATAATAATAATCATGATGATAATAATAATAATAATAATAATAATAATAATGTATCTGATTGCACGGTATTGGCACCCACTGAATATCAAACCTAGCGCGAGAGTGGGCCAATATATTCACTAGAAAATCTGAAACTTCTAGTGCAATGAACCAGAAAGAAATTGGTATGAACACCACCCAGACCTTGTTACGGAGATAAGACGTCTAAAAGTTTTATGGGATTACAAAATACGCACAGACATAATTATCAAAGCTAACCGCCCAGACATTGTTATTAGAGACCGCAAACAAAAAAGTGCCTCGTTATTGATATGTGAGTCCCTGCAGACTGTATCTTTGAAGATCTTCAAAAAGCTATCAAAATACAAGGACCTTGAAATCGAAATCTGAAAAAGGTGGCTCATACGAACATCAACAAACCATGTTGTAGCTAGAGCCCTCGTGTTGTTTGGATGTGTGTGTGTATGTGTTTAATTGGTCAGTGGAAAATGTGGTGCATATTCTCTCCTTACTTGCTATAAGACGAAGTGAAATTCTTCCTCTAACTTATGCAAGCTTAAAACATATTTAAGGCACACACACCAGTACACAAATAAATATAAATGTATATTTTTAATTTAAAATTTTACATGTTTTAATGTTATTTCCTTGTATGTTTTTATTTCTGTGAGCACGAGGCTATCACTGCTGGTATGACTTGAGTGATCCTACAGATTACTCAATGTTACCTTCTATTTCTCATGCTTTTAATATGTCCTGTAAATTTCAAATTCTCCAAGCCATTTTTCCTCATTATGAGCCCGTAAGATTAAAAATCCTCTCTTTCTGAATATAAGGATAAGTCATTTTTTTTGCCAAATTTCCTCATTGCTTACATGCTGTCTCCATAGTATTCTCTTCATTCATCTGGTAAACCACATATCTCTGGCATTATGTTTTCTCTTCTTTTCCTCATTTTATGTGAAAAAAACATTCAGAATTAACTTCCCCACTCGTTTTGCCCTCAACCGGGAAAGTAAAGCCTCTCTACTCGACTTGTGCTTTACCTCTATCCCCGAATCCTGCAGTGCCTCGCAACTATGCCCACTTGGTAACTCTGACCATGCAGTAGTATCGGTTAACATCTCCTTTAACTCTACCCCCTATAAAGAACCTCCTACCACTAGAACTTCGTTCTATTATCAACGAGCTGACTGGGACGCGTTCCGTGATTTCCTCCGCGATGTCCCCTGGGATGGAGTCTTTAAGCTCCCCGTCCAAGAATGTGCTTCTGAGGTCTCTTCCTGGGTTAAAGCTGGAATCGACGCTTTCATCCCATCAAGGAAGTATAGGGTTAAGTCGCGCTCCTGCCCCTGGTTCTCGGCTGCTTGCTCAGCCGCCATCGCCCATAGGAACCACTACTTCCACCTATACCGTAGCGACATGTCTGACTGCAATAGACGTATCTTTGCTGCCGCCCGTAACGAATGTAAGCGTGTCCTAAATGATGCTAAGTCACTATTTGCGGCTCGAATGAAGGAACGTATTGCATCTCGAAAATTTGGCTCCAAAGATTATTGGCGTCTCTCCAAGAGTGTATTGAATAATTGCAAACCCTCTATACCTCCTCTATTCAACCAGTTCGAAGTCTTGACCTCCTCTACCGACAAGGCTGAATGCTTTGCTCGGAAATTTTCATCCAACTCGACGCTCGACTCTTCTGGTGTACCCATACCCGACTTCCCTCTTAGAACTGAGGCCATATTGAGTGGGTTAAACATAACCCCAACTTTGGTACTGGGCGTTATCTCCAATTTAGATCCCAACAAGGCGAGTGGTGGAGATGGGATACCAGCCATTGTCTTAAAGAAATGCGCGCCTGAACTGGCGCCCGCCCTTTCGAAACTATACAACTACTGCCTCAAGGAATCTTGTTTTCCTGACTGCTGGAAGTCCTCTTCGATCGTTCCTGTCTTCAAGAACTCCGGCGACCCTCTGACCCCTTCCAACTACCGTCCTATCAGTCTCCTTCCCTCTTCGGCAAAATCTTCGAAGCTCTAATCAATACCGGGGTGGTTAACCACCTCACATCCCATAATCTGCTCTCAGACAAGCAATATGGTTTCCGCTTTACAGATCTACAGACGATGTGCTCACAGCCATCACGGAAACAGTCTACCGAACTCTCCAAAATAACGGGGAAGCCTGAGCCGTGGCACTAGATATCTCCAAAGCATTTGATAGGGTTTCGCACGCCGGCCTTCTCCGCAAGATCCAGGGTTATGGCATTACGGGTCAATTATATAACGTAATACAATCATTCCTGTCAAACCGTGAATTGAAGGTCGTTCACAACGGATTCTACTCCAGTTCCTATCCCACGAACGCAGGTGTTCCTCAAGGCTCCATCCTAGGCCCCCTCTATTCCTTATCTATATAAATGACCTTCCTGACGCCGTAACTTCTCAAGTCGGCATCTACGCGGATGACACCACAATTTATTCCTGCCTCAAAACAAATCCAGTCTCGCTGACAAAACTCACCTTGCCGTGCGTCTCGAAAAGGACCTCCAATCGATTGTGAACTGGGGCATGATTTGGCTGGTCAACTTCAACGCTTCGAAGACAAAAACTGCTCTCTATTAATCACCACAGAGAGCCTTCCCTTCCCTCCATTAGAATGTTCGACGCTCAACTTCTCGAGAGCAACTCTCTGCGGCTTCTCGGTCTCACGTTGACTGCTGACCTGAGATGGAATAAATACATCGAGTCAATTGCCTCGTCCACTGCGAGGAAAGTTGGCTCCCTGAGCCGCGCTAGGAAGTTTTTCTCCCTGAGTCGATCCTCCAGATATACAAATCCACAATTCGCCCTTGCATGGAGTATTGCTGCCATATATGGTCTGGCGCCCCTTCTGTTTGCCTCGGGGTTCTTGATAGGCTCCAGAAGCGGATATGCAATATGGTTGGCCCTGCCCTGGCGTCTCGTCTACTGTCACTTTCTCACAGACGCACCGTCGACTCCCTCTGTCTGTTCTATAAATACTTTCATGGAAATTGCTCCGAGGAACTGCATTCGCTGGTTCCCAAACTTCATGAGTTCAAGCGCCCTACGAGGCTGGCATCCTGCTCTCACCCCTTCACTGTCGAAACTCCTAAATGTAGCCGTCTCTTCTACTCTAATAGCTTCATGTCTCGCACCTCTCGCCTGTGGAACTCTCTTCCCTTCTCCTGTTTCCCTGAGAGTTATAATCTCCAGCTATTCAAGTGTAATGTCAATCGACATCTCCAGTTGCCTTAATCTATCTACTACCCTCATCCTTTCTTCTATCACTCCTATCTGATCTTCCTATTTTCTGTAACCCCTTGCGTCCTAGTGGCTCCCCGCCTTGCTTGGGGTGAAATGCTTTAAAAAAAAAAAAAAAAGCTACCATGCATAGGAATTGCTATTAAATAGCAGTTTCGCATTTTGTTTCTAACGAAAATTGCCTGTTTTATTTTCAATTGTGGAGTGTTTAATTTTCTAGTTTCACAAGTATTTCATTTACAGAAGTATTTACGAACTTTTTGGGGACATTTCTTGTCCATGTATTTTCTTTCTTCTGCTGTTGTTAGTACATTGTGAAACTGTTTTCTCCCGTTGATTGGCCAACCAGACAATTTGTTGCTCTGTAAAATTTGCGTTCCTTTTACTTTGTTTCTCTTTTGTTTTCACCATTCTTACTTCACTCGCCCTTTTTCTTATGCTTGAGTATAACGTTGATTTTTTTCCAAATTAATGTATATATTTTTTATTTGCCGCTTTGTTTTTTATAATCGTTCTTAATTCTTTTATTCTGTTTAATTCATTCATTCTTTTAATATATTTCCTTCATTTATTATGTGTTTGTTTGATTTATTACTTTGTTCTTTCTTTCATTGATCTACATTTATATTCTGTCTCCTTCATTACGTTTTTTTTCCGTCTTTTTCAAATTAAGTTTACTTTATCCATCCATTATTCTATAATATTATTATTTTTTCTTCCTATATTGGTTTTATATACTTTTCAACTATTTTCTCTTCTCTGCTCATTTTAATGTTTGTAGTCTGAGTTTGCGTTTTTAATTTTCCTTTTCTACCATTTGGTACCCACAATCGTCACCAATTTCTTGTTTTTAGCTTCACTGAAGTGGTCATTCGTATTTTTTTTCTTTTTGTAGGTTACCATCCAATTAGTTTTCTTCTTCCTCCTCCTCTTCTTATTTTCTTCTTCTTTTTCTTTTTCTTCTTCTTCTTCATTTCTTACTACATTTTTTTTTTACTTTCCTCGTCCATTTCATTTCTGTCGCCTTTCTTAATCGCTTCCTCTCTTATTTCTTACTCTGTTCTTTTTGCTGTAAATTCGCTGGACGGCTTACAAATTAAAACAAAAAGGTTAGAAAAATGTTGGTCCTTATATCTTTTCGCATGCTTCAATAAGTTTTGGACGTGTTAACACGAATTGGAGGCCAAACAAATAAGGCAAAGATGCCAAATCATACGATCATGAAGTCAATTCCTAATCTTTTCGAAATCATGACTTTACTACAGAAGTTAATGGAGAGAAAATGTTTCATGGTCCATTTAAAAACGCAAAAGCAAATTTTATTATTAATCAGTAGGTATTTACTTAAGAAAATGGGTTAAGCAACTGACCACTTTTACTAGTTTATGGGGCGTTCAAACAGGTGCAAACGGCGCCGCATTTTGTGAATTTGGTAGTAATCTCCGTTTGCAGACCAGTTTTCGCCATTGTGAAACTCTCACCCATGATGTTGCATTTAATATTTTAGAAGTAATTTTAAATTCCACATGCATAGACATGCTTGTAGAGTATTTATAAAATCAAAATTATAAAAATTCCTTATTTTGAGTGTACTAGCAAAAAGAAATTTGCACTATTTCAAAGCGATTTATACAAGAAAATTCGTTATATCATACGATGATATTTCAATATATATTTTAATATATTTTTAAGTAATACATTTATACATTTCAATTAATATTTTTATTTATATATCTTAATTATATTTAAATTAAGACATTCATTTAATTATTATGTTGTTATACTTAATGATACACATTATACTTTGAATAGAGTGTTGAGGATTTTTTTATTAAATTTTAAATAAATATTTACGTATATTTACCTCGGCGTAATTATTAGCACACAATTATAGGAAAAGTAGAAATTGCCATAAATATTACGTGATCCATTAAGTTGGATGTGAAATATTGTTCATAGTATTTTTCACTAGGTGGCGTATGTAAACGTGATTTTATTTAGGACGTAACTAATTGTTTCATTTAAAAATAATCTTTTTATTCCAAATAAGGCAACAAAGCTACTAAGACGCGATGTGTTACTGAACGTGAAAGAATATCAGAAAAAAGCATTATTACGAAACCAGAACAATAAAATAATATAAATTCAGAAAAAAATTGATACTGAATTTAATATTTGTTAGATCAACCTTGACAAGAAAACAAGAAGCCGGTAGAGAGTCCCACAAACGAGAAGTGCTATAAAAGAAAGTGTTAATGTAGACACATTGTGGAAGGTGATGGTTTACAGCGTCTTTCTGTAAGATTCGTGTGCATATTGTAACTTTCAAATGTTTTTTTTTTTATTATTTAAAACGAAAAATGAAGGATATTAATCTGAACCTTATTTCGATCCCAACAAAATTACTTAATGTCAAGAACCTCGGATTCTGGAAGCCTGCAGAAGCTCATCACCCAGATAAATGTTCCATTCTAAGAGGATTGAATCATGGAGCTAACCTCAAAGATGTACGTGCGAGGTCTGTCTGAGAAGTAACGGGACTAGTATCACGAACAGTTCATTTTAATTCCAACCAACAAACTACATGGCTTCCTCTTCAAAGTAGTCGCCGTCAAATCTAGCACACCCAGTCCTGTTATTTTTCAGACAGGGCTCGTATGCATTTGAATAAAGTGTTGTATAATATTGTCCGGATCAAAATTTGCTCATTCGCCACATTATGCTGTATGAATTGCAGAAAGGAGTAATCGCAGGAATTGCGAAAAAATCATTTAGAAGAATTTGTGCTCTAGTTCATCGGACAGTCAAAAAGAGGTTTGGCAGATTTTCTCGTGGTGATTTTATCCTAAAAGTCCAACCACGTCCCGGGGGACATCTACTTGCCATCGCGCAGAATAAACCGAAGGTTCCCATAAAAGTGATTGCGATGATTATAAAAATCGACATCTCAACTACATTTCTCCGTCTGAAATGTATTGGATTCAAGTAAAAGGACCGGTTTTGGCTAATCGAAAAACGGACTATTTTCCACCACGACAATTCAACACAGCATGTTTCAAAATAAAATTTGCAGACGTTTAAAAATTTGAAATAAGAAAACCTAGAGCACTGATCATATTGTCCTGATATCTATAGAAAAATTTATATGAAAAAAAAATTGACTCTGTACAATTAGTTGAAAACTTTCTCATAACTTTCTTCCAACAAAAACACCAAGTTTCTATGAAAATAGTATGAACATGCTTGTAGAACGATTGGAGACAGTTGTTAAAAACAATGGAGAATATGCATTTGGCTAATAAATGTTATTTTTGTTAACATGTAACATTATACTAATATTATATGGCGTGTTATCCTCTTCTTTATTGCCATATTCACAACGTTTGGGCAGTTGCACGCTCCGGTCTTCTTTGGATTTTCGAATCGAACCATTTATTTCGCCCACCGAGGTAGATTATTCTAGTTCAACGTGTCGTGCCTCTTCCTGGTGTCTCAGTCATTTCCCTTTAATTCATCTCTCTATGTTTTGGTCCAACACTACTATGGTCTGGTATTGAAATCACAACTCTTTGCGTCTAGTCATTGGATCAAACCAACGTCTTTATCTACTGGGCCACTTGTCTTGATGACACTTCCATATGAAATTTTAGGACTTATAAACCTAATGTCTCAGCAACCATTTCTTTTACCAGTTCACGAAATTCTAATCACCTGAAGAAGGCGGGAGCGTACAACGGCCGAAATGTTGTGAATATAGCAATAAATATGAGGATAACAGTTCGAATAATGTAAATAAGGTAAGTAATCAGAATACCTCATCTCAGAGATATAGACAGATATAGAAGTAGATGTATTTATATAGCTCTAGCACACAAACGCATATATTTGTGTTTGTAAAATAATTGTCATTTTCATATCTCAATGTAATACAATACAACAGCAGTGGAGAACCAGAAACTTGGAGAGCTGAGTTAAAGAGAAATAACTGAGATATCTGGAAGAAGCTTGGCACGTGGAACTAGAACAATCTTTCCCGGTGGCCAAAATAAAGGGTTCGGTTTGAAATTACAATTACTTGAAGAAGGCCGGAGTGTACAACGACCAAAACGTTGTGAATATGGCAATAAAGTTGAGGATAACAGTCCAAATAATGTAAATAATGAAAGTGATCATAATATAGACAGAGATATAGACAGATATATAAAATTTTGTTTTAATTTTTAAATCGGGCACAAACATTTGCAATTATCTGATACATACTTATATATGTATTTCATATCAATATAAACACGTGTCTGAGTCGACATACCGTTTTTTTTTTAAACTGTCTAATTGACGTCTACCTGCCATTGATTCTTTAATGATGAAAATGGGCTTTTCCGAAATATCATTGTATGGCATGATCACTAACCTCAAGACAGCTGAGCTTTCGTCCAATAAGACAAGAAAGACCAAAGAAGGACGAAAGATTCAATTAAAACTTTTTAAATGAATGGTCTCTCTTTGGGATCTTGCAAAACCGACATCTACTGAATTAATTTGTGTATCCGAAATATAATTTCTAGGGAATTAATGTTTTTTTTATAATCTGACTGTATTTACGATAATTATGAATGTATTTTTTGGTTAGAACTTACAAACCGCAATCATTATATGATTATAATATAATTGTCTGATAATATTGGTTGGCGTGAAACCCAGTATAATTGTTATGCATCGGTGTATACTTTTGTGGATGCAGTGTGAAACATATTGTTTGAAGTAGTGCGGAATGTCAACCGCTTGATTATGGCATTATTTTCTCTTCCAGTTACATGTGCAATCCATTCTAGATGTTGCTGCTCTTGTGGTTATCCTCAAGTGATTTTACTCTGTTATTTGGCAGAGTTCGTTCTTTGTGATTCTTTAGTGCCAGTTCACAATGTTCCAAGAAGAATTACAATTGACAAGACACTTAACCATTTTTTCATCATTGATCTTAGAAAGTGGTTGTATACAGCTAACAGTTGGCGCATTCATATGAGGGTCTGAATCTGATGAAGATATTTAAGAACATGATTCGAGTTTTGATGATGAATTTTTGGTTTTGTAACAGTTTTGGAGTATTGTGCGAAACTACATCTGGCACCTTCTTTTTCACTTTATACTTACTTTCTCAATGCTGATCCATTCGCCAAGGTATCTGAGGTTTTTATTATTTTCTAATTCCGCATCCAGAATTTTAATGGCAGATACAGCGTATGTGACGTCATTGTTTTTATTCCAGTTTCAGATCATTGTTTTTAGTTTTGGAATTTTTTTTTTATTTTCAATCCTAATTCTGGAAGTCACAAAGGAGGATATTGATTTTCTGTTCAAGATCCTTCATATCCCAAACATGAGCATCTATGTCATCAACATCATAAGTACATTGGCCTCAGGAGGAAAACCAGGGTTATTGCCGTCTATTTGGAATGTGATATGCTTTGCTTGAATGGTTATTGGCCATTTCATCAAAGCTGTAATTGTAAATGAGTTCATAGTTTTAGTGAAAGATTAAATTGACCTTGGCACATATTTCTTCCTCATCATATTCCTCGTGTTGTAACCTCATCAGACATAAGATTCTGTAGATCGATACAGTTCCTTTATTTGATTGATGCATTCAATTGTTTCTGTGTATGGAAGGTGGTTTCTAATTGATGCGAAGAGTAAGTCACTATTGATGTTATCATAGGCTGCTGTGAGGATTGACAAAGCAAATATACCGTTTCCTTTTAGAGAATTAAGCAAATGCTTGACGTTTTTGATGCCATATATGCCTTTATATATATATATATATATATATATATATATATATATATATATATATATATATACACTACATTTGTAACGTGTCCGCTTGAAATCTGAACTGTCATACACTAATTAAATCTCGATCAATTCAAGTCGAGATTTAGCCGTTATCTTTCCGGCACAGCTCTAAGAACTTCACTTATTTCCCATTCTTACGCTCATACGATATCATACAATAAATCTCTACCTTGAATGGCTCTTGAGACTTGTATTTAGTAAACATTAGTAAAAAGACAAAAAGAAATTTGACCCCATAGGATAAGCCTAATTGACTTGTTTCATGATTAGTATTGGGTTTCCGGTTAAATCTGATTTTTTTTTTTACTATTTATTTATACTATTTTCTTCAGTAGGAAAATTTATTAAAAGGAGTTTTATTCCTTGTCTCCCGTTTAAGTTCTGGTTTGTTCTAAAGTCTATTTATACTCTTAACCGAAAACTAAAATGTTATTAACTAATTACATCTTGGTCGCTTCAAGTTTTACGTTTGCTGTTATATTATTTTCATCATTCCAGAAAGTTCAATTTTGACCTTTTTTTGCGCACACACGGGTTCACACCGTAACCCTGTAACTTGAGTCGTTCTTGGGAATTGTATCGAACAACTTTAGTAAAGAAAAAATAAATATTTTACTAAATGGAATGAGTTGTTTCCTGTTTGGGTTTAGGTTTCCCGATCCTTCTAAACTCTACTTGCACTCTCTAGAAATTATTAGGAGGATTTGAGATAATCGTAATTAAGTAATTCATCAAGTCTAGAAGAAACCTCAACAGCATGCGGAAAACACTGTACGGCTGCGTCTTACTATATTTGGGACTCATCAGCAGTGCGCATCCTCTACCGAGAATTGAAACCCGGACAGTTACGATATGAGGCAAACGTACCAACGGGTCTCGGTGACGAAGAGGTAATGAATTAGACTCGATATAGCACCGCTCGATCACATATTCCGTGGTCGAACTCATCCGAGTTTCCCTTATCCATAGGACTGTGCCTCCTCGACTGCTATCCGCAAGTCGCTCCATCCAGAAAATTAGGAGCCGGTTCAAGCAAGGATGTACAAGTGATAGAAATTATTAGCAGGATTTAAGATAATCATAATGAACTAATTAAGTAAGTAAGTAAGTATATATATATATATATATATATATATATATATTTGTGTGTGTGTGTGTGGATATGTGTGTATTTATGAAAAAGATTAAATCTGACATATTTTTTAAATGTTTTTTTTTTTAAATGGACACTCATATTTGAGTAGATGCTTTCTTCTATTTGTTTATTTAGTAATGAGTATATTTGTTTATTTACATCTCCCGGCCTTAATATTCGAAAAATCCTATAATTAAATTAATGAAGATATGTGTTCAAAAGCACTAATCAGACATTGTCCGGGGGATCCTAAGTCGTCGAGTGGTTTAAGGCACATCAGGTTAGTGGCGGTTTCCCCTGTTCGAATCCTGCCGGAAGGCGAACATTTTTCTAACAAATATTTTTCACGAATATAAGTGTTGTACACTTTTCTACTTGATGTATTAATATATCTATAGCCTGACGCCATACAATCCCACATACAATACTGATATACTGAGTCTGTTCAAGATGGCTCCTCTCTCTGTCTTACTATTTTAAGAGATTTTGAGTCTAATCACCCAATGTTTTCATTTCGGTGGATTATGTGCTGTTGAAATCTCTTTCTGAATTTCTGGGATGATCTTTTTTACCTCTTCATCTTTGAAAAATATTTTTAGTTTTGCACTTATTTATTTTAACATCCCAGCGAATATTATGATGGTGTCTAAAATGAATGAGGCAAGTAGAGAGTGGAAAAGAGTTAATTAGATTGAGGCATGCAACAATATACCGGGTGTTAATGTTCATGCGAAAAATAAAACAGGAGAAAGAACTAGAAAGCGAAACATTTCTAAAAGTGGGCGTGACAGAAAAAAAACGGACTGAGAAAAGAGGAACTTAAATAATTCTGTTAAGAAAGGAAAGAAAAACAAAAAAATCAAAAAGACAAAACGAGAAATTAACCTGGACGTCTGAAAAAAGAAAAGAAATGGGCAAAAAAGAACTTTAGGGGAGTTTGTTTGTCGAACAGGAAACGTTTCCCTGACAAAGGATCAACCAGAGGTAAATGTTGAAGTACTGCATTAGGAATATTGCGTGTTGTCGTGAGAAGTAAAAAAAGAATTGGAGCAGGAAATTGTGTTAGATGAAGGGGCAGCTTGAGAAAACAACTTTCTAAGTTCACTATCATAGGAACGCATTCACATAGACACTGGTAAACGCTTGCTTTACAGGAGCACACAAAAGAATTACTTCACTTACTTCCTTCTTTACTTACTTTCTTTCAGTCATTTCTTTCTTTGATACACGCAAAGCGATTGTCCCAGTGTTTCATTCCCAAAAAGAGTTTGAAAATTATATCTTTTGAGAACTACATTTTCAGACGCGCTCCAAGGAAGGTGCAATGATATGTATATATTTACGATCATAAAAATGACTTTTTTGTAAAACCTATACACCCACCTGTACACAGACATGCACGCAAACACATACATACATGCATGTATATATATATATATATATATATATATATATATATATATATACACACTCACACACATAAAATATATATATATATATATATATATATATATATATATATATATATATATATATATATATATATATATACATACAAGGATATATTAGAACAGTCAGATTTATAATCAAAAGTACATTTATTTTTAAAACAGTACTCGATACACAGTAGAGCATAATATTGTATTTATTTATTTTTTAAATAAGTATTCATCGCGACACAGAAATTACCATGTTTCGAAATCTAAACCTAAATTTTCTTTTTTCAAGTGATCTCCATGGTCGGGAGGGTGACTTACTGATGTTATCGGACTGAATCAAAGCCGACCCAAGCCTGCGGCTCATTTGTAAAGAACCTGAAAATCACACCATGGGTTGACCCGAACCTTATGAGAGAAATTGGGTAGACGGAATTCAAGTGGGCCGTCGATAGCTGTGCTAGGACGAAACAACAAGTCATCGCGGCCAAGGGCTTGAGCGTGCTGGACTTGTTCAAACTGCTGACCACGCTAGATAACATGCTCACTTCCAGAATCTGTAACTATGGTCTGCTCAGTATAGTTGCAATATAAACGACAGGTAGGCTCTGTGGGGGTTGAGCAAACCCAAATATGCTTGAGGGAGCGTCTGCAAAAAGAATTGGCTAGCCGCCCAAGTGTAGACGGGTATCCTCGAATACGAGTGGCCAGCCATTATATCTATGTATCTCTCTCTCTCTACAAATATATATATATATATATATATATATATAAAGTTTCATAGAAAATCGGAGGACGAATTTTTTTCTCGGAAAATTTCTCGGACATTCAGGCCGGTTAATGTAATTAATATTGTTTATTATAGACAGAGCATTTACTTAAATATTTGTATCTATAAAAAAAGAAAGTATAAAACATAAAAATGTCTTATTATATATATATATATATATATATATATATAGTGCGTTCTGCTTGATTATGCAAAGTAAATTTTTCATCTAATGTGTCAATAAATTCTGTTTTTTTCAGACTTGGTACTTCTTACAGATTAAATTATACTTTCAGACAAGAGAATCTGGTCAATGAAAAAAAAGTTGTATCGTAACATAGTTCTTTTTCTCAAAGTATGTAAAAAGGCACAGTTTCAAGTGTTCGCTCTGATTAAGCAATCACCATATAAATCCTTAATATGGGTAAGAAAAAGAGTTTTGCTGAAATTACTCGCATGCTTGGAAGTGGTCTGTCAACGCTAGAAATTTAAAAAAGTTCCATGGAGACCACCGTGCAATCAAACCATTCATCTGAGGCAGTAAATCATGCAGAAAGACACCTAAACGATCGCATTTGCGAAATTTAACTGCCAGAGATCTTCGTAAAATTAAATATGAAGTCTCGAAGAAACCGCATGAAACTAGTAAAAAAAATATTTGAAAGCACTGGAGTGCCCAAAGTTGGTAAAACTACCCGTTGTGAGTGTTAGACATTTTCATGATGGTCGATCCTCGAGTATCGCATCCGAAGGTTGGCAGTGAATATTTCGGAGACAGTAGGAAAGCGTAGTGAAGTTTCGCAGTGAATATCACAGCAGAGTGTAGTTCATCCTTCTCCTGGTCACCTTTTGTCCTTCTGGTAGACGAAACAAGATGGCCGCCTTTATACACGATGAATACAGTGTTGGGCGGCTTCTGATTGGTCAACCTCCCATTGGTCGACTATAAAGGGAAATAAGTCATTCTGACTCGCTCACTAGTTACAGGTAGTATATACCCAAAAAATCGTAACAGTGAGGTCCTCAACACCCTTGCCAAAGTGACGAGTCCCATCAAGAGGCCCCCATTGAGAAAAACAAACAAGATGAAAAGAGTTGAATGGGCACACAGTTACATGAAGACCAATTTTAGCAATGTGATTTTCACCGATGAGTGCCGTGATACCCTTGATAGGCCTGATGAGTGGTCATCTGGATGGGTGTTAAATGGTCGACCAGCAGGAGTACGCATTCATCGACAACAGGGTGGCGGAGGAGTGATGTTTTGAGCTGGGATCCGCGGAAATGAACTAATAGACCCACACAAAGTACCCAAAGGGCTTAAGCTAAATTCAAATGCATATTGTAGGCTTGATGAACAACCAATTCAGAAAAGAAGATCGTTGATATTTCAGCAGGATAATGCTCCAGCGCATAGATCAAGAAGCACCACCAATTGGCTATCAGACCATGGGTTCAAAGAGCAAAATTTAATGGTATGACCTCCAAACAGCCCTGATTTAAATCCAATAGAAAATTTGTGGTCTATAGTAAAGAGGCGGATTAATGTTGAAAACAAGCAATTCACCAGCTTAGAAGTCCTGTGGAAAGAAATTTTAAGTGCTTGCAGATCAATCAAACCTTCTGAAATTGAAACATTGACGTCAGCAGTGGACAGACGCCTCATAACGTTTTTGAAGAATGGAGGATGTCATGTTTGTTCGTAGCCGCATTAACAGACTTATTTTGTTTTGTTTAACATGCTACACATATGTATTATGTAATGTAAGACTTAGAACACACGATGTATTGTCATATGCGCCACAATTCAATTAACAAAATTTAGTATAAAATGTATTTTTCTTGTTTTATTTTCCATTTGCATAATTGATGTGGGGCCAAAGTTGGGACTTCAGATGTAAAACACGGAACATGGATTAGAAGTAAGAAAGATATATTAACAACAAGTTACAGAGATAGTGTAAGCAGAGCTTACTATAAGATAGTGTCCAACGCTGGTAGTCGTACTAAACTCTCACTGTCACTCTCTGTCACTCTCTAGAGTGCTATGTCGCCTACTTATTATAGGTCTGGAAGAGTCTATTGTGTAGGCAGTAATAATGAAAGTGAACACTAAATTAGGGCTTAATTTCATAAATCATTAAAAAGAAGCACGTTTTGTATATTTCGACAAGTTAAATGATTGACAAAATAATAAAATGGTATCAACAACACTTTAGCTTTTATTCTTCCGAATATATTGCTTAACTTGGATATTTTTAGGTAAAAATAACTTTGCATAATCAAGCAGAACGCATTGTATATATATATATATATATATATATATATATATATTAGAAAAAAACATTTAAATGTATAAAGATATATGTGCAAAGACATAAAATGTTATATAATGACAAAATGAAAAAGAAATATCGCCTGAGACATTTCTTCCTTCGGGACATCATCTGATCAAAGTGATTTTTACGTCGATGTGATTAAATGTCCGGACAAATAAGAAACGATACCGAAATTTAAAATTTTTAATGCTGTTTATTTATTTTAAATGTTTTTTTTTTTTTTTACATATATAGTTTAGCCAATTTCATTTAATTTATTTTTGTTTAAGTTTTTATCATTTTTTATTTTAAGTATCACACATTGATAATAAATGATCTTCCATGATCTCAGAAATGTTATTAGAACAAGGACGGTAATTTTGAGTACACTTAAATAGGATAGGATGGTGATACCGATTTAAATTTCGTTGTTATGGCAAGAGTAAAAAATTATGAGATCATTTTTATGGGTTGATTTGAATGAAGAATTAATTGGCATTACGGTGTAACATGGCATATTGGAATGATAAAATATTATTTTTTTATGTTTCGTAAAAGAATTCTATCGACTGTTTCACACTCGTTATTATATTTATGAGGTAGGGTGTTTTTGAGGGGATATATTAATCGAGGGTCGTCAATATATCGGAAACATGTTGTTTATATATATATATATATATATATATGTGTGTGTGTGTGTGTGTGTGTGTGTGTCCCATGTTCAGAAAGCGAACGTTATAACCACTCGCCCATATATATAAATATGTGTGTGTGTGTATGTATAATATAAATATATACATGTATGTGCATATATATATATATATATATATATATATGCACATATATATGTACATCACAAAGACTATTGTTTATTCTAAATATATTCAAACCCTTGATTTTTTTCTCACTATATATATATATATATATATATATATATATATATATATATAATTAGTTATTTATTTTATGTGTGTGTGTGATTTATCAGTTATCCTCTAGTTAATTCCCTCTCCAAGTTATCCACTGCTTTAACCGGGTATTGAACTCACACTCTTTGGCTCCGATCACCGGATCTAACTAACGCCTTTGTCCACTGTGCCATGTGTCCTGACATCCATAAGAACTAGAACTGCCTCAGCGAGCGAAATAAATGGTTCCATTCGACATTCCAACTACCTGAAAAGGCCAGACAGTACAACGGCCGAAACGTGATAAATATGGCGACAAATATGAGGACAATAGTCCGAATAATATAAATAGTGTATATATTATTTGAAAGGTTATAATAATGGGATATTTCTATTTGAAACAGATCCCCAGTTACTTTTTGTGAAACATCTGCATTATATTTATCGCCCTGTGTGTTTGATAACTAATAATAACGAACCTGCACCATGTTTGGGAAAGTTTTACATTTATTCAATTATTTCTATTTTTTATTTGTCGTCTATCAATAATTGTATCTTATTTATATATAAATAATTTCATACCCATGTGCGCATTATACTTGTAATGTTATATCTTGCATAAGTACACACTTAGGTAAATTAAGGGAATATGCAAAAGTATATATTGAGATACTTATCTATCTGCAAACTAATGACTAAAAATTATTAATTTCTAAGCACGTTACTTCTAAATGGATATATATCCTCGTAGCATATTAATCCTGGTGATCGTAGAATGTACAGAGAAAATTTTAGATTAAAATTTTGCTAAAATATATGTGCTAGGCTATTGAATTATTGATTCATATTTTTATGCATCTTCGACTTTTTTGCTTAAATTTAGACGGAAAAATTTACAAAACATTGCCACATCACAAAATATGCGATTTGCTTTTTGCCCCTCCATGTTTATACTTCGATTAAAATCTATATTTGCTCATCTGAATTTATTTCGAGAAAGGCACACGAAGTGTAGGTGTGCTTTGTATGTGTGTGAGCATGTTTTTTATTTGTGTATGTGTATGCTGTGTGTTCATCTGCGTTCGTGAATATTCGTAAATATAGAAAGATATGTGAGCGATTTTGCATACAGAACCTCTCTCCCGTATATATATATATATATATATATATATATGTGTGTGTGTGATTTTTAGTGCGTTCGTGTGTATATGTTTGTCTCTCTGGAGATATTACTGTATATGCGTATGTTTATGTGTATATGCCCACAGATAATTATCAGATACAGAGAGGATTTAGTATACTCCCTCGCCTGAACTGTATTTTAAAACCATTACCGAAGGTCGTCAGGGTCATACACATTTATCAATTATGCTGTACTGTTATTGGCACTGTTGGCAAAATAAGTTGCGCCGGACAGTGGAAGTTTTTTTTTTCTGACTCAAGTGGCCACTGGTAACCTTTTGCCAAAATTCAAATAATTGTTGGACACTTATATTATTACCCAGCCTGTAAGAGAACTTTCCTCAATAATCAAATATTTTTAAACTAAAAATAATATATATCTCACTGATTTGTTTATCTTTGTTAGTTTTTCTCTATTCCTGCAGTATGAGATTTTTTTATGGATTCCCGTCGGGTCTCGTCTTCAAATGCAAAAATTTATGCATACAGATTTTTAAAGAGGAAGACAAGATATCGATATGTTTAGTATATTCTTTATTTACCAACCATGTTTGTATAAATGTTATTTTAAATGAAGCAGTCCGTATTATTGTCACCGAAAAAACAGAACATTCTATCAAGTATTTAGGAGAATAATTCCAGAAGTTTTAAAAAGTAACATATGCATATCTATACGTATATTCCTACGTATATGTCATCTTATGTATTTCGTTTTTTTTTTACTTTTATATTTTTTTATATTTTTTACTTTTATATCTCACCTTTCTCATTCGATATCTTCGAAAATTTTCTCCGATCGACTTACTCGTAAATATAACGAATTTTTAAAGTTCATCTTTAGACTGATGGAGAAAATTAAAACACGTCATCATACGCTGAAATAATATAAACTCACAATTGAATGAAGGGCCGCTAATTACAAAGCGTCTAAAGTCACGAACAACGTTATTTTGCTTTTTGTTTAGTTCATATGTTAAATGTGTATTTAAGAAATTAACTATAAAAAATTATAGCAACATACAAACGAATATAAAATAAAGTCAGTTTATCAGTCAGAGATTAGACTTCATTTGGTTAATAACCCGGGTTGCGCTTTCGAATACACTGACGGAGAGTTTAGGGTGCTGCACAAGTCCCGGTCGTTTAAAGATTTACGGTTTATAGATGATTTTTAGATCAAGTTTCATTGACCGATGACCCCGTGTCTCATGGGTGGGCTGTGAGTAATTTTCTTATGTTTTAAACACACTCGGGGATTATTTACGCCGATTACTTTGCTTTTAGTAATAACTTTATTTTTGTCGTGGCACCTTATTTACTCTACATGTTTACCTTTTTCATTTTGGTTTTTTTTATTGTTGTTCTCCCAACGAATCTTTCTGAAGAATATTGGACGAGAAAAAATGCGTTCCTTTTTTCAAAGCCATTTAAAATTAATGTAAGTTGAGGTTTAAATTACAAAGAATACCATCCATTGTACCTATTAATGAATGTTATTAATATAGAGTTAGAAGGCTGTGTTGCATGATGCTTAGACACAGTTACACGATGTCCGATATATCAGTCATGACCCACACCTCGTCTGATGAGATTATATAAGGTACATGCATTTCAGCCAAGTATATTCAATAGGGTGTGAACATTGGATGACAGCAGCGCATCTCTTTTCAGTTAAACAAGTTTAATGAGGCACATTCCGACTGAGGGTATTCACTTGTATCTATATGTGGTTCCTAAGCCGGCCTGATGCTTCATCTTTTAAACTACAAAAAAAACAAAAAACATCTGGACCCCGACTATGAGACTCCTTCGCTACTCATGTTCATTAAAACAGATGCACAGTGCGTCAGAATTTAGGGGACATGCTGAAGTGGTTATGGTCAAACAATTGAAAACGAGATCTGTAGGACTATAAGAGATATTTTTATAGCCCATCTTAATTCAAATAAACATCAGCAGTACCTTCAAAACGTATGCACACCAATTGAACATTTCCACATTATACAAAGTTATAAAAACTGATTTAAATGTAATATATTGAGTTTTCATGCATTGAACCGATCAAAAATAATGCGTCATTTTTAAGTGGAGTGAAAATATTCCATGGTTTACTTAATATACAGTCGATATATATTAAATAAAATATAATATATATAATAATATAATATATTATTATAATATATAAGTCATATATACATTATATACTTATTGTATACATTATTATATTAATATATATATATTAATATATATTATATATATATCATATAATATATCATAATTTATATATTTCAGCCCAAGCGAGGCAGAAAGCCACTAGCACGCAATGGGTTAAAGAGAGCTGGAGTGAGAGCAAAGAGGAGTGATAGAGGAAAGGATGAAGAGAAGGATAGAGGATAGATCAGGGCATCTGGAGACGTCGATTGACATTACATTTGAATAGTTGGAGATTAGAGCTATCAGAGAAACAGGAAAAGGAGAGAGAATTCCACAGGCGAGAAGTTCGAGACGTGAAGCTATTTAAGAGTTTCAGCAGTGAAAGCGTGACAACAAGATGCCAGCCTAGTTGAACGCTTAAATTCATGAAGTCTGGGAACCAGCGAATGCAGCTCGTCAGAGCAGTTACCGTGAAAATATTTGTAAACAAGACAGAGGGAAGCGACGGCACGTCTGTTAGAGGGCTACTGCAAACGAGACGCCCGATCAGGGCCAATTACATTGCATATCCGTCTCTGGATTTTATCAAGGACATATATATATATATATATATATATATATATATATATATATATATATATATATATATATATAACAGAATATAATAATATGAATTTTTGACATTGAATCCATCCAAAATATTGCGTAATTTTAAAGTGGAGTGAAAATATTCCATGGTTTACGAAATTATTTAAAAATAAAAATCTGAAAATTGTTGAGTGCATAAATATTCACTTCCTTTTACAGTGGGAAATATTTCTGTCAGAATTCAAATTATTATTAATCAGGGACCACCCAATTATGACGATTTTATTTCAGCGAAAGTGTCAATGGAAAAAAAGACTTATGACCATTGATTCTTCACTCTTCATTTAAATATACCAGATCTGTGAAAGCTTTAGTACCGAACAAACAGCATCTCGATGACTGTCGGGCTCACCCAACAAGCCAGGGTTAATCTATAAAACTATCCCATATTTTGATAATCTCGAGAGCACTTTTAAATCCATAATACGAAAATGGAAAGCGAATTGGAGAACCACAAAACTACAAAGACAAGACTGTCTACATAAATTGATAAGACGGACAAGGATAACATTAATCAGGGAAGCAATTCCAAATTGAGAATCTATGGGAAGTTATGAAAATTTGTGTTCACAGACGGTCTACATCCAATCGGATTAAACTTGACCTATTTCACAAACAAAAATGGATAAAATCTCTGGATGTACGAAGCAGCTAGATACAAGCATGCCAAAATACTTGTATCTCAAAATGGCTGCAAAGATTGGTTGCACAAATTATTAACTCGAGGTTATGGTGGATACTTAGTTATTCATTCAAGAGATTGCCGTTATCATTTTTTCCTCAGATGAAATTTTCTTTGCACATTCTAAAACGTAAGCATTTTTTGTTCAAAACAAAGAGGTTTTAGAGAAAATGGAAACAAACAGAAAACTTGTACTTAAATAAGAAAGAAACACATGAAATATTGGAGGCACATAATGAAGAAGGAGGTTATTGGAAAATCCGTTACTCAAAGGACAAAAAATGGCAAGGAAAACAGTGGAAAACAACGCCTAACCTACTCGGCGAGCTTGAGAAAATGTATGACGGAACAAGTTTTAGAAATAAAGCTAAGACATAATTTAGTTAGAGCTGCAAGGACAGGAAATTGCGGAGAGCCATAATCTTGGGTTGATATGGCACATAAATTAGAAGAAATAGTAAAAAAAAAAAAAACACCATTCCGTTTCAGCAGGCCTCCCTACTGAATTTGGAAAACGTTCAAGAGGGAATTAATATTTATTCGAAGGACTATACATTTTAACTATATATTAATAAAGAATTAAGATCAGAAAAAATATAAACAAGGCATGAATTATTATTATTATTATTATTATTATTATTATTTACTTGGATTTCTGTTGTAGACACGTTTCATTACGGCTCCCAACAAGAGACCTAAGGTCAGAAATGGCTTCATGACATTTTCTACTAAGTATTTTTTGTTAAAACAAAGATCACTGTCATTTTACATAGATAAATCTCTTCGTAATTTGTGAGCTGTACTTGTGATGACATTTATTGTATTTCTTTAAGGCATGGGCTAGCAGAAATCCCTTCAATGAGTCTATCGACGCTTTCCCAATCAATCCGAGGGATCCAAACATAACTGAAATTATTGATGTCTTTGGTGGAAAAAATTTTTAATTTCCCCTTCATGATCCTTGTATTTTGATAGTTTTTTTTGAAGATCTTTAAACATGCATTACAATCTGCCACGACTACAATATCAATAAGAATGCACATTCTGTTCATGTGGTCTTTGATCATGATGTCTGGCTTTGATTGTTCAGTCTGTGTGCATTTTAAAGTCCCATGCTGAATTTTGTATTCAGTTGGTACTAAAATTGTACAACCTGATACAAGATACTCAATTATTATTACTATTATTTTTATTTTATTTCCTTTGATTTCAGGTGTGTACACATTTCTTCCGGGGTCCCGACCAGTAACCTTAGGTTAGAAATGGATTCATGACATTTTCCCCTGACCAATTAAAAAACAACAAAAAAAAACAACACACACACAGATTAACATCTGCATAAGGATATACACTATTTACATTATTCAGACTATTGTCCTCATCTTTGACGCCATATTTATTGCAATGTTTAGGTCGTTGTACGCTCCGGCCTTCTTCAGGTAGTTGGAATGTCGAACTGAACCCTTTATTTCGCTCACTGGGTTAGACTCTTCTAGTTCCACGTGCCATGTTTAAAGAAAATCAGTTATCTCCTATTAGTTCCCCTATCCAAGTTCTCCACTTCCTTAACCGGGTATTGAACTCACACACTGGGTCCTGTCACTGGATCTAACTAACGCCTTTATCCACTGCCATGTGCCCTTGAGGTCATCGGTGTATTAATTTCTGGGTATTATAAACTTAATGTCTTCAGCAACTATTTTTAAGAGGGCTCATATTTTAATCTTTTGATGTTAACATTAAAAGTTTTTAATAGAGCTTATATTGCAATTTTTGTTATTATCGCTTTTCTCTGGTACTCCTTATTACTGCTCCCCATATTGTATTCATTTCTATCCTTGGTCGGCTCAGGAGATTTTTGTGGCCTAGCATATGTGCTGATTCCTTAACTTTACGAATTTTCCAATGATGTTCTTTGTCTATGAACTCAACCTGATCCCTCGCCTGATTGTTCCACTTCCCCTCGTGTTACAGCTTTCTGGTGTTCTTGAAGCCTTACCTTAAGGGGGCGGCCTGTCTCCCCTTTATATTTCTTTCCGCAGCTGCACGGGATAGCGTACACTTTAGTCATGTACTTCTCTATGGTGGGGTATTACTCGGGAGAGATATCTGCGAAGTGTCGTCCAGTTTTTGAAGGTTGTCCTGATGTTATACGGACCGCAGTGTGGGCTGTACTTATGAGAACATTTTTTTATTTCTTTCTGTGGTATACTCATTACCTTCCGATTCCCAACAAAATTCATCTTCTTCCTCCTCCTCCTCCTCCTCCTCATCCTCTTCTTCTTCTTCTTCTTATTATTATTATTATTATTAATAGTATTAGTAGTAGACTACTTAATGTTAGTCATTGTAGTAGACATTGTGTTGATATATTTTCCTATTGAAATATTTCTTATATTTGGCAGAATGCCATTGTGTAACTCTTCTTTCCGAGCACAAATTTGTTATATTTCCTTACGTACGCATATTTTGATATATAGAAAACTAGACTGTGAAGTAAAAGACAAGCTCAGAAACCCTTTTTACATCGGGCATATAGTTAATCTCTGATGCCGTACGAGCATGTCATTATCATTTAACGAAACATTTCTTTACGCAAATATCCAAGTAGCATTGACATTAATTTTCAGTAATACACAACAGACATCACAGAGCAAAACGATTATCACAAATCCCTAAGTAAATACACTCGATTGAAACAAGCAGACTAAACCAATGAAAATAAAGCTTTCACTTTCAATGAACTTATCAATTCACAGTGGCTACCGCTGATTCTTAAATTTACATTTTATATCTCCAGCTGATGCATATCATACATTAATATACATAGTAGATTCTCCCTTCGATTTCGATGTATGATGACGAAAGAGTTTAATTTAATCTACTAATATAAATGAAATGAGTGTAAAGGCGAATCTCTTGTGAAGAACCGGTTAGATTCTTTTCAGAAGAACAGACAACAGACAAAATAGACATACTGTGCAGAGAAATCTCCTAAGAGGCATCTTCAGATCTTCCTTCATCTTTTTTTTTCTCCTACCCTGGCTGCCATTCAAGGCAAGTGAAGCCAGTTTCCATGTCATTTAACTCAAACTTGGAGGAAGATTGTTTCAGGTCATCTCCTGGAGCATTAGCGTGAAGTGAAAAAGTAGAATCAGTTGTAATTTGAACTCAGCATTTCGATTTCATTTTCTTGATCAATAATCCATTATCCACACATGCGTGAACACGCACACTTACATATTTTGGTGTGTGTGTGTGTGTGTGTGTGCTTGTGCACTTCAGAAAGATAGAGTGAGAAAATTAGATAAAGCGAATTACAAAATGAAACCTCTAAAAACCATATTCTACAAATTAAAAACGTTTTTATCGATGGAATCATATTTATAAAATAATATATGGAGACAAAGTGATCAAATACACCTAAATGCTTTATCATAATAAATTTGACCATAATTTCAAGCTAAAAATACAGTTTTAATTAAAAGATAAAGCAATGTATTAAAGCGTTAATGGAATGAAATTACACTACATTCTTAATCATTTACGGCATATATACATTCACGTACATACAACGTATCTTCTCTCCTGACGAAACAACTGATGACACAAGGAGTACCAATTAGAAATAATAGTGATAAAAAGAAAAAGAAATAAAAATTATAAAAAAAGTTTAATAAAGTCGGTTAATTTAAACATCTAAACACTCCGTACGCTAAAATCTAAATTAAAACTTCTTGTTTAAGTATAAAAGGTATAATTGTTATGGCAATTTGTTGCACTTCATTCATTATTATCTCCCCTTTGCACATATATATTCTAATGTTTACTTCAACTCTGAGCCTTGAAATTTTATTCAATAATTACTTTTTTCCTTCTCTTCCATTAAGAAATAGGTTTGCCTATTGATCGGTTCACACTCCACCTCGGTCTTTCGAAGTAGATGTTTATCCTTTCTTTCCTGTTTAGGGTAAGGTTTCCGGTTCCTTCGAAAATCTACTCTCACACTATACTTCTAACTTTCCCGACTGAACTGTGAAATATTAAACACTAATTAAATCCTAATCTCTTCATGTCTGAAATTATCTGGTATCTTTCCTGGCCGATTTTACACTAATACAACAGTATACAGCCACCCTCTATCTTGAGGGCCTTGTATTGAGTGAACATTACTAAACAAAATAAAAAAAATATTGACGCCACCGCTAAAACCATTATTTGTCTCAAGAATTTCTTCAGCATGCGTATATAAAATACTGTGGTTTTGTGAGTTGTTTCAATCACGGGTCCGAAGGGTTAAATCACCTTATCACCCTGTTAAAATTGTAACGCTCCGTATACCTCCACAGAACACGTAATGTTCCTATGAGAATTCATAGCGCCCCCAACAGCGATTATACCACGCACGTTGAGAATTACTCGTCTGTATATTTCATAACCCTCCTTAACTATCATATAAAATCTTGAAACATATGGCAATAGCAAACCGCCTACAAGCTTATATTGCAAACGATAGTTTAGAGCAACTACCCACTTATTTGAATATTGGCGGATGAAAGTAATAGTGTGATAGTAAGTGAGTTGGCTTTATCATTACTCATATTAATTCGGATTAATGTATTCATCTTTGTTGTTAGTAGTATATTTTTAAATATAATGAATCATATAGGCAAATCATTAAAAGAAATGACAGCAAAGCTTCTGCAGCGGCATCAACAACAGAAACAGAGGTAGCAGCATGCAGTTAATAAGAACATAAATGTACAAAAATCTAGGTTCAAGTTTGTTTTTTTTTTCTCACAGATCAATAGCCTCGTGAATTTTATCTTCATTCCTTGTATTATGGTGGTATAGACATCGCTAGTTCAATCTTTAAATCATGCAGAATAGTTAAATTTCGTAAAAAACAGAGAGTAGAATAAAGGAGTTGTAGCTAAAATAATAACCAAAACAGTCCATTTTTGTAGACACAACCGGATATACTTATACCTTTTTATTTTAGCGTAAAAAGTTTTCATCGTATAAACGATTCCTATGTTAACCTTATGACTTAAGAGTTAATTGGTCCTATGTGCACCGTTTTTACTATAGCATAAAGCTTAATTTTTGGAGCTAGTGTAACACGAACCTATGTCTGTGTGTTTAATTCTGATTTTTATCTTATAATATTTATATTTGCCATTCAATAACCAAGCAAATATTGATATATAGTCAGATTAAAATATATAACTAACCAAATAACATAGCCTTAATTCGCAAGAAATACAGAAATATCTTCATTATTAACTTTAACGCAGTAATACTACTTTCTAATAAAATTCAGCAGTGCATTTATAACTTTGAGCGAAAGACTCCATATCAACAGACAGTTATTGTTTTTAAATATCCATCAAGATGTTTTAATAAGCGACAGCTTAGTGAAGTTTAGGCAATATTCAAGATATGGTTTATCTGTGTCTAAATCAGAATAGGCAAATCAATTTATGTAATTACCGGACGGAGAATGTTAAGCAGATTATCCACTGGGACAATGACAAACACAAACGTATAGAGTTAGAGATATATAAATAAAATGTACTTCCTGTGGCACAAAGTGAAATAAGCTGGAAGGCAGAGAGAGAAAAAGCTTACCTTCCAAAAGATATAATCCAAACTATTGTGAAAAATTCTATCTTTTATGCGCCAAGTCGATTCAGAGCATAAATGATCATGGATCGACACAATTTCATCTTTTTTTTATAAGTGATATGTTAACCTTTACCCTCACATTGTTTTGCTATCCATTCACACAAACTGATTCACTTGCTTTCAAAATGTCAAGAATGGGACGTTCTGGCGTAGCCCATATGGCGTTCTGATTCTGCGTGGCCGATTCGGCGTTGCCGATTCGAGATAGGAATTTTTCGGCAGAAGGATGATTAGACGTCTGATTACTATTTCGTCGTTAGAGTCAAATTTGTTGTCTATCTCTCTCTCTCTCTCTCTCTCTCTATATATATATATATATATATATATATATATATATTCCAGTATTCAGATAAGTATTTCGTCGTTATATGCTCGAATATTCCAATTTAAGAAAGAGAGTATTTGGAGGCATTTTTATATTATATTTCCTTCAGTACAGCTACATATTTTTTCAGTTGCCAAAGACCTTTTATTCCAAATGGAAGCAAATATTTTATACAAAACGTGAAAGAAATGGTAAAAGAAAGTTGGTTGATTTCATCCTTTTTATTTATTTTATTTAATTTATTTATTTTTTTTTTTTTGGTGTTGGGGTTGCCTCTGGTAAAAGACAGTGATGTCGAGGGAAACAGTGCCAAATTGTTCATTCTCTCTGCCTTGAGCAGAGAGGAACACGGACGAGACTTTGCCGAAGGGCAAAGTTCTGCCCGGAGAGGTAGACAGACTCTGAACCTGTTTATGCGGGTTCTAAGGGAATATTTTGGCAGAGCCTACTGGCTCGGAGAACCCACGGTAAACTCGGCCTTGTGCCACATAGATCCCCCGTTAAATATAACAGTGACATCGAAAGAGTCTGAGGCCTAAATGGCTGAGCCGAATAGTCCAATAATTTTTCTGTCAGTGAATGAACCACACCGAATCAGCGACGCCAAATTGACAACGCCAAAACGTACCAAACCCCAAAATGTCTTGTGAGAATAAAATTCTACAGAAATACATTCCTTAATATTTGTTGCTCCTATTCGCTTTAATCAAGTGTTCTGGTCCTGACATTGTTAGCATTCTATAGTAGAACCAAATCTCTTACCAATACCTTCTTCGTCTGTGAAGAAAATGCCCCATTACATTAACAGATGCACGTACGACCGTATAAGAGATTAGATATTAAATGGCTGTTCAGCACTTATTCTTTGTACTTGACGATATTTACCTGTCTTAATTGGAAAAAATAGTATGTTTTACCTTATAACGTAACTGAAACAAAGAAACAAACGGCCTCAGTGAAAAAAATATTGAGTGTTCAAATGGTAACTTTATTTTATCAGTACCAGTAGTCATTGCAGCAATATTTATATTAACGAACATTTCATACATAATATATTTTAGCTCAGGAACTTTTATCTCATGATGTTTTCATCTATTTTCAGTTTCATACTTGAATGCAGTCTTCATGCCATGTGTGTTATACGGTCAGGTACTTCCAGTTTATTCTAATATCCTAACCGTTATTGGATTGGTTGTAAAATTGCTTTTAAAGCTACTGAGTATAAATATTTGGGGGTCAGAATGAAGTTTTATATTCACAAGCTCTGTCTTTGATATTGTATTCTTTTACGCATAAATATAGCGATTCTCAAAAGTATATTTTTATATTGTATATATAAAGACATTTTTATGTTTATACGATTTTTTTTATAGAGGCAAATATCTAAGTAAATGTTTTGTTTATAAAATAAACAGTACTTAAACAGCCCGAGAAATGTTCATAGAAAATATGCGTCTTCCGACTCGAATTGAACCTGTATCCTTCCCGGAAGCGTCATATAGCCTGACGTGCTTTACCGATTAAGCCACTTAGTAGCGTTTCGGTTAGCAAATTAGGATTTTACTGCTTTTAAACTATAATTCGCCATGATTTTCTCTTGTACATTCATATAGGTCGATGCGTATCGAAATGTAAACAAATGACGTCTCACATTCTGAACTGGACAAAGTCCGACAAGTATTTTAAGACATTTTTATGTTTATACATTCTTTTCATAGAGACAAATATTTCAGTAAATGCTCTGTTTATAATAAACAGTATTAACGATATTTACCGATATTTACAGGCCTGAATGTCCGAGAAATGTTCATATATATATATATATATATATATATATATATATATATATATATATATATATATATATATATATGGCAGCAAAAAGACAAAACATCACACCAACAATAAGTTGGGAAATATTGAAAAAAGCCCTTGCCTAAAACAACATTACGAAAAAATGCCTACTTTGTTGACACGAAAAAGTAGCAATAATATCACACAAACCGCAAAAGAACTTACTAAACAAAAGATCAGAGATAATCTCCAAATGTAGGCATGAGAACAAGTACCTATTATCCGAATTCATACCAAACGGATAAAACAGACAAACCACCAACAATCACAATTTAATTTCAAGATACCATCAAAATAATTGCATCTATCATTATTATAATTACACCACCATTAGTAATCACTTTTACTACAATACCTTTTAACTAACAATATTATCATTACCACCAACGCACAGCAACATCACTTACACATCACACCCACTATTAACATATAAATCCACCACAATCTTTATTACTCCTCCAGTATATTTAATACCTTAAAACAATATGATCAGATATAATTTCCATATGTAACCATGAGAATAAACACCTATTACCAGGCAGCTTTAATATAATAACAGTAATAATTTTGTAATTAAAATATTAAAAATTATAGCAATCTCCAACTACCATAATTTTACACAGAATACCTATTATCAGGATTTATACCAAAATAAATTAATACATATAACAAAATAAAACAAAAAATAAAATAAAATACCAACAACCAATTTTTAGTTCAAGCTACCACCACTATAACTACATTCATGGTTTTATCATTCTCCCACCACCGTTACTAATCATTTCTACCAATTTACAATTTCTACCAATTTACAACAACTATTAGCTATCATTGTCTCCAATCCCTTGAAACATTACTATCACATCATATCATATAGACCCGTTATTAAATTGAACTACCCTCTTACCCAGCACATTGAATATTAAACATCACCATATAAATTATCCAATAAGGATTACAAATTTCTACCTGTTACATATACACAGTCACCAAAAACAAACAAATAACCAGCTTTAAATATAACGTATAAACCCCCCATTTTTTTTTTAAATTTAAAAATAAATATAAATAATAATAATTTTTACCTATCATAATTTTACACAAACCCCACAACACGCATATACATACATGCGAGGAAATATTTTTCAGCGCGAAAATACTTAATATGACATGTATACAGTAACGAGACATTTCCGCCACACTTCGAATGTTTAAATTTCAACATTTCAACATACAAATGCGTATGCATAGATATAACACCACCCGTATACATACATGTGTCATAGCCGAAACTGCCCACATATGTTTATATATGTATGAGTCCCGACGGACGACCAAGTATGTATATGTGTCTGCATACATCGATGTTTGCGTTAGTACGATGAATGACAAAACGACGAAATTTCCCCCACCACTTCCACAATAACATCAATACACGCAATCTACATAAACCCAATTTTTTTAAAACATTAATCAGTTTGTCTGACGATCGCTAAAGCGTGAAACCCAGGGTCACAAACTCACATCTATCCAACCAAATATGTTTGCTCTATCTCTGATATTGAGCGCTTTTAATAAAGTACCGCGCATATAATATATAAATAATTATACATACTTATATTTATTTATATTTATATACACTTTTAACATATATATATATATATATATATATATATATATATATATATATATATATAGATAGATAGATAGATAGATAGATAGTTTGATTATAAACGTCTGTTCATTTGGTGTTTGAGAATTTATTTTTTTATTACTTGTACGGTTTCGACCAATTTCCTAGTTTTCTGCAAGAATTGGAAATTTTATTTCTAATAACTTCGGAGTTCCATTCGTTTAGAAGCCAATATCATATATGGTTTTGGGGGTTTACATGGGCCTTTCTTTAAATGCTGTTCGCGATTCCCTGGTGGTTTTTGAGTGCTGCATCTTCACACGGCAGAATGCCCTGACGCCATATTTTCTCATTTCAGCTCGTGATGATGGGTAATATGTGTTTTATTCATTTGTCTTATAATAGAACTTTCTTTCCGATTTTTCTATGATGAAAATAGAACAATGTTTATAATAGCTTTAATATTATTCATACATTAATCGATGAACTGTAAAAACTTTCTTCCTTTAAATATCTGGAGATTTCGATTAATTATTATAGAAGTCAATGTGCAATATGGAGAAGCAGAGAGATCAAGATGTCCTTGTGTTATGGCAGCAGTACTGAAATATTTATCTCCTTAATCAATTGCTGATTTCAGGGCTCAAGTTAAATCTATAATTCTGTTAATCAATTACAAACCAACTACATCCTATAAGCTTTAACCTCTGGCGTATCATAAACTTATTGTCATCTTATTTTATCCGAATCTGGGTATGTGGTTATTAACAAGTATAATAGCGCTCGTGTTTATGTTTGTTAGATTGACCGCATATCCACCTCGATGGGTTTTTTTTTAATGCCGAGAGGCATTTTAATCTTCTAATACTTTTTCCCCCCAAATGTATTGCTGCTAATATTTTTTTCTTCAAATATTTATTGCTGGTATTAAGACCACAGTTTGGGGTAATTATTTGCCCGTAGTTGGGACCCTAACAGGTGCTACGACCTCGGGTCATGGTGGACCTGGAAACACCAGCAATTGAGAGGAGGTTTCACACTCTTCAAAGTCTCCTGAACAAAGGCCTTGCTTTTGGATGTAGTTTATCAACTTACACAGGACGTGTATGTAATTCATCGTCATACACAGGAGGGACAGAAATTGAAGCTACACAAACAGACACACACACACACACACATACACACATACACACACACACACACACATATATATATATATATATATATATAGATAGATAGATAGATAGATAGATAGATAGATAGATAGATAATATTAGTGGTACATATACACATACATATGCAAAATATATAAATATATATTCATAGGTGCATACACATACATGTATATTCTTTTAATAAAAAATTCCGAGAGGATAGAATCCAGGTAGAACTCAATGTCCATGACAGAGTAAGGATATAATAAAAAGGCTTAAACACTAATATTCTATGGTCATAATTTATTCCATTGGAATCGTAAATACGATCCAATTCATCAGACCTACAAATTCAAAAAGAAAACAGAAAAGAACAACTCCGGAAATAAAACTAGAATGTAGAGAGAGTGTAAGTAGGAGAGTGTGGGACGGATGTTAGTGTTAAAGTGAGGGGTAACAGACGAGAGAAGGTGGGAGATTAAAATTTAACAAGATGGATATGTTGATATATGTGTATGTGTATACATGGGTATATGTATGTGTGTATGTGGGTACACGTCTATGTGTATGTATATACGTTTATATGTTATTGTGTATGTGTGTATTTGCATGTTTTTGAACATAAAAATATAGTTCTTTGCTAGATTAGATAATCGTTATATTTATTCTTTATATGTTTATATTTGATTTGTAACCTGTAGTCGCTATTAATTTTGTCAAATTTTCTCAATTACACAGTAAATGTGCTTCAATGTTAGTTTCCACCGCCCCATCTCCCCCCAACTCATCTTTACTTTTCTATCCCTCCCTCTTATTCTCATCTTTAACATTAGATCGTCTATGGTGTGACCCCACGAAATGTATCTTTAATGTATTAGACATCCGACAACATTCATATTTCCTCCTTCCACTCACCTCTATTAAAAAAAAACCCTCTATGTATATATAGTTCGAATTCAAGTTGAGTCAATTTCATTCACTTATATACTATTACTCTTGGGAAAAGTATTAATCCTCTTCTTCTACCTCCAGCTATGGCTAAATAGCAAGACAGACTGGGTTCTATAGCCTTGGATGGCAACTGGTCTACGAGAAGGATAACTCTGAATTCAAAATCTGCGGTTGGTCGTTTGGGGACCTTGTGCACCAAATCTGTGTATTCGACACTTTAAGAAGCGTGGTTGTTTCTGCACAAAGCCTTCAAAGTGCTGGTGTCTGGCTGTCGATTCCTAGAAACTGAGCTGCTTGACCCTCAGTCCACCATATCTATCTATCTATCTATCTATCTATATATATATATATATATATATATATATATAGTTTATGCAAAACTAGGTAATCCGTATGGGTAGACCCAAGGAGGATGATATCCAGAGAGCTCAATGTACAGCATGAGTTTAATTTATGAACAAAACTCAAACGAATAGATGTCAACTGAATAATCAACAAGAAAAAAGTATGTGTACGGATATATAGAATATTGTAAAAGAAGGACCTAATTTTCTGGTAGTAATCTTTTATCCAATTCTCTCCTCTAATATTCTCCAATTGGAAGTGAGTTTAAATAAATAACTAAATAATACGGAGGTAAATTTTAAATTGATAATTTAATTCAAATTGAGATATATTGCCCTGTAATAATCATTATTGATGGTAAAATTATTTAAATTGGAATAACCTTTGATAATTAGGTATCTAAAAACAGTCACGAATTTAATTTATGAACAAAAATGAAACGAATAGATGTCAACTTAACAATCTATAAGAAAAAAGTTTAGGAAAATAAAAAAGATTACTAGATGTAAAATGGATTATTCTTTCAATGTACTTTCTATGATTTTTTTCCAATCGACTATTTCATAGAAGATACCCAAAACTCCAACAAAATTCAAATTAAATTCTTCGTAGATTTTTTAGACATTTAGATTTCTATCAAACTTTAACCCCCAAATATACCCTTTAAAGTAATGCGAAAAAACAGCGTCTAAGAATTTGAGTGAAACCTGAGCTCATGGACATGATTTATTATTTTATTGTTTGCTGTATCTTCTCCATTTTAAGTTGGTCTTCTCCCTCACCCCTTACCCATCTATATCTAGAGATAACATACGTTAAGTTAAGCGGTGTCTAGCCTACACAGAGTGGAGTTAAGGATAAGGAATTGAAATGGTACATCTAACTCACTAATATCTTCTCTCCCACCTCACTTCCCCACTTCGTTAATTTTATATATGCTTAGTGCGGTCCGTCAAAAATGTGTAAGTTTCTTTTCATTTTTCATTTCAACTTTTGGAAGTAAAGTCTGATGATCCAGAGCCCTTTAAAAGGGTTGTGGTGAAATAACTTATTACATGGAACCTTAAAGTGGTCTGTTTTTATTCAAACAAATATATATATATATATATATATATATATATATATATGTATATATATATAATTTGATTAACAAGAATCCACAATTTATTGTATTTTTTCAATTTACGAATAAGGTGTTGAGTATTGTGATAGCTAGTACATTTCGAACGTCCAGCTTCCTAAAGAATAATAGTTTAGAGATAAAGGAATCTTAACTAGCACAGAGTCAGCACATCGGTTCTTGCTAAAGACAAGCAAAATTCGAAAGTACTTTCACAAATATAAACTTCGGATAGCTTCTCCACTATATCGAGTAGAAGACTCAACACATCCGAAAATTCAATATAAGATTAAAGAGACATATCTCCTCGGTTCTTCATCATGAATCTTGTTTATATAAATACTTGCTGCCAAAATATACATGCATATAATGTAAATTCCGTACAGGCCGATTTCGCTGCATCATAGTTAATCAGTGCGACTAGACAACCGAACGCTTCAACTAGGATCGAAACCCGACCGATTTGATAGCAGCCGGAATATATATATATATCCAAAATTCGCTTGAAGATGAAATGGAACTAATGCTTTTAATTTATTTGCAAAAATAAAATTAGGTGTTTTTAGCTTCTATTTTTGAAACATGGTTGGAACTGTGTAGCGAAAATAACCATATTTTAAATCAATTAATTTATAATATTAATGCTCTGTAAATTTACATTGAGCACTATTTTGTAAAAATAAAATATCTATAAGAACACCGGATTTTATATCTTACTGTTCTTTCTTTTTATTTATATACATATATATATATATATATATATATGATTTTTTAGAAAAATATAATATAAATATGTTATAAAATCACTACAAAAATAGCCATATTTGCTCTACACAGTATGTAACATTCTTTGGTCGATTTGAAACTTTTAAAACTCTTTATTCTACATTCAAAACCATAACTTCATAAGACACCTGAAGTGTTGAAACAAATGGCTATTTTTGTAGTAATTCTATAAAATATTTATGTCATAATTTTCAAATAAATTATATTTGCTCTACACTGTATTGAGCACTCTTTTAAGCATAGTATATATTGGTTATTGGAACTCATTCCGTATACGCCAATCCTATACACACACACATGCACACACACACACACACACACACACACACACACACACACACACACATATATATATATATGTGTGTATATATGATACACAGCGCAGATACACCGCGATGCGTTAGATCCTAATCTCGGATTTTTTTTTTTATATGTGTGAGATTTTTTTAACTAAAATGCGTACACCTTTATGTATGTATGACTGTACGTGTGAGGGTGTCTTCCCAAATGGGCACAAAAGGAATTCCCCACTTCCACCAACAAGCACAAGCATAAATAGAGTCAATTTTGCCAAATGACACAAGTTTGTCTGATGAAGGCAAAAGCGTGAAACCCAGAGACAGAAACTCATGTCCATACTGAATATGTTAGCTCTATCACTGATACTGAACACTTTCCAATTATTGCCATCCACATACAGACTGTTTCTCTGTATCACGGCACTTCAGTGTGGCTAGACGTCTGATTGCTTCAAACCAGGATCGAAAGTCGAACAATTTCGCATCTCTCTAGGCTATCTTCGTATGGCAGAAAGAAAGAGATATTTTATTGTTTTCTATCAGAAATACGCCAGCGGCCCGGAGAGCACAATTCAACTGAAGGCCTATGCGTTAAAAATATATATATATATATATATATATATATATATATATATATATATATATATATATATATATATATCGAAATATGAAGTACTTGTATTGGCCCTTCCAATTTCGTAATTTACCTTGGCATATACATAAAAAATTCCCTTGTTAGATATAACCAAGTTTCCTTTTAGAGATATATGCAAAAGTAGATAGTTAATATGCAGGGTTAACGAGTGCAGGCTTTTCACAAGGGCGTTATTAAAGGTTCGCTAAATTCGGCAAAGTAACAAGCCATAAAATAGGATAATAAGGCAAAGTTTTTCTTATGTAAGGGTAACTTCTAAATTGAGCATTTCATTTTAATTAGTTTTGTTTGATTTAATCGATAACTACAAAAAAATTACATGATCGATGTAATCGATTCAACATCATTTCTCTTAAATGTTTATCTATTATTATGTATGGGCGTATTCTGAGCAAATAAAAAATTATGAAAAAGAACAAATTTATCAAATATTGCTTTCAAATTTGAAACACATTCTCTAATCACACATACACTCCTATATACATATATATATATATATATATATATATATATATATATATATATATATATATATATATATATATATATATGTGTGTTTATGTATACTTTATTTGATGATATTACAACTGAAACATGTAAAAACGATGCAAAAATGTATTGAATTTGGTATTGAGACCGCTTTTAAATTAAATGTACCGAACGTCAGAATAGGATTGTATTCATTCTCATTTCACATGGATATATATATATATATATACATACATATATATATATATATAAATAAATATATATATATATATATATATATATATATATATATATATATATATATATATATATATATGGATTATAATTATGTATCTGTCCGCGTGTATGCTTATGTTCGTTAGTGCGACGCCCTTATATGGTAATCTCGAAGGATGGTCTGTAATTAGCCAATGGAAAGTAATCATTTTATTCCTGTCTTACCAGGTGTTCTGCGATCCGATAAGTCCGATGGTCGCTTAAGTTTTTATACTGCCGCAGTTTTGGTTCATGTTTCTGCAAATATAACTCTTCAGTTCAATTTCAAACTATAGGTAAATTAGCGTTTTGTAATGTAAAGAAAATCTACAAACACATAACCGCCGTTTGAAAGCAAATTCAAATTCGGTTATATTCGATTCGGTCCGGAGAGGCGGCAACTTCGGAATGTGTCTGAAAACCATACCACAGGTTAACCTAAACTTTGTGAGTGAAACAGAGCAGATGGAACAGTTCGGAAGCCAATGTTATACTAGCTGGAAGGAACAAGTCATTATGACCGATGATTTAAGAGTGCTGGCTTTCTCCAAGATATTGATCAGGCCAGATTACGTGCTCTCTCTCCGAGAAATTATAACTCAGGTCAGTTCAGTGTAAAACAATTGTAGTCTGTGTGGGAAGAGCAACCATCATTAATAGATTAAGCTGGCCGTCCTGGTAAGTCGGGTGTTCTCGGAATCGTGTAGTAACAGCCTATTGAGATATCCGATTCATTTCATTTTTAATTTTGACATAAAATTAACGTGGATTTATTTAGTGTGCTTAGAATCTTTTAATCTGCATTTAGTGTAACGTATCTAAAAGGTAATCAATCAGAAATAATTTTCGCTAATAATATTTTTTATTTTATGAATTAATACGAAACGTATAGACAAAGATAATTAAGTATGGTGACGATGGTGCTGGAATTCTCATATCTAGAACTGCCTAATGCAAAGAATATTTATTAAGAATCATGGAGTAGTAATAGCAATAAGGATACTAATATATTAATAATAATTCTAATCGATGTCTACATGTTTTAGTACGGAAAAGTGAAAAATAATAATTTCCTAGTTGAAATGTTAATCAATATATTATAGTACAATTTAAATGAATACACACAAAGCATACGTTTTCATAGAAGTTTATATATATATATATATATATATATATATATATATATATATATATATAACGAGTGCTATTTGAGTACATTTTAGTATGTTAAATAAACAGAATTATCTTAGCAAACAATATATATATATATATATATATATATATATATATATTTAATTCAAATTGACACAAATAACCTTTATGATACTTCTTTATCTAATTATTCTATGAAACCACCTTTGGCTTCAATATACTGCGTCTATTCGGGATCGAAACCGTCCACAAGCTGCTATTAAGGGGTCCCTCTTCATTTTGGACATCACCTGGACAATGGCGGCCTTCAGTGCAGGTATGGTACTATGAGGATGTCGATTAGTCTCCCTTTCAACGACACGTAATAGCCCATAGGATTAAATTTGGCGAGTTAGGGGGCCAAATGTTGGGAGGGGGGGTCACATGATCGTAAAAATTCTCTGATAACCAATTCTGGCTTAAAATGGCTTTGTGAAAAGGTGCAGAGTCTTGTTGAAAGACATATGGCCTTCCATTGCTTACTTTATTTATACAGGACTTAACAAACCTTATAAGAACATTAATGTATCCTGCAGCATTGACCCTAAGACCATGTGGGAAAATATAAGGTGGCATGGCATGATCTTCACTGCTCAAAACTCCTAAAATCATCACAGTAGCAGGATATTTGTTGTGCATCACCCTGGGTACTTCAGAATGAGGTGCACATAGCCACATGTCATTCTGCCTGTTTGTTTTCTGATCTTGGTCAAAATATTTTCATCAGAGAAAAACAAAAGCATGCCATGTTTGTGGGGATTTTTCACTTTGTTCAGCAATAGTTTTGAACGCACGAGACGGTTTTCCTGTGTCTTCGCCGATATTAATTGGCCTTTCCTCATTACATATGACTTATATCGAATATCCTAATGTACCACGGTTCTGATAGTCCACCCTGATACCTGGAGTTCTTTGGTGATGGACCTCATTGATCTTCCGGAGTTCTCATCGATGATGTTTTCATATATATATCTATATATATATATCTCTATTCGCGAAGAGAGGTGCCGCAAACGTTTTAGGTTGTAATGTGTTTTTTTAGAAAAAAAATATTATGCTTTATTTTCCATAATTTTGCTACACGTGTTTCTAGTCTCGCGACCGTCTTCAGGTAAAAGCGGAGATTTCCACATATTATTAAAAATAATTAATTTATTTCTGATGTTTTTCAATGTTGAATATTCTCGATTCTCTGTTTTTGTGTTAGTAATCCGAATGTCTTTCTTGAAGAAGTGGAAACCAGGTATAGTAAAATTATGGAAAATAAAGCATAATATTTTTTTCTAAAAAAACACATTACAACCAAAAACGTTTGCGGCACCTCTCTTCTCTTCTTTTTAATATATATATATATATATATATATATATTCAAAAATTGCTGGCTCATCTATTAGGGCGGCTCGGCAATCGCTGTTGCAGACGCCTTTTCAAGCATATATATACATATATATATATATATATATATATATATATATATATATATATATATATATATATATATATATGCACTTACACATACGCATATATATGTGCGCCTGTGTGTTTGTGACTGTTTTTCTCATGAACATTGAAATTCATACGAATCATCTAATCCAGTCCAGAAGCCGAATTACTTTGAAAATGATTGTACATGTTTGTGTGTGTGCACATGTGTGTATAATGATTAATGAAATTAATTTTACTTCAAAAGTGTGTGTGTGTGTGTGTGTGTGTGTGTGTGTGTGTGTGTGTGTGTGTGTGTGTGTGTGTGTCTGATGAACAATGAAATTCTTACAGGTCATTTAATCCAGTTCAGAAGACCGGTCATTATCACCCCAACATGCAGATAATCGATGAATGTATGTCAGCGTTCTAGCAAAGCAACGAATACTTACCTGTATATGTTGTGTATCATTTGTGTCGGTAATAACTTCCTCTTATGATTATTTAGAATTATTAAATTTAAAAAAAAACACCAATTACTATGTCAATTTTTTTTTTGATTCACATAGTAATTTTTTTACTATGTGAAATATTTTTTCAAGCATGTCTTCCTTGGTAAGATGTAAAACAATTTTGTAAATATTATTATTTTATATCGAGAAATTAAATTCAATAGAATTTAATCGAAATGGTTTACAGATGACTTGATAACATTTTAGATGAAATATTCCCACTCGAGAAAAGAACAGCACAGAAAAATGAATATAACACCAAATGAGTTCGTTTCTAGATATTTAAGTCGAGAAGCAGAGTATTTTCAGAAAATAATAAAACATTATTTTGAATTTAACAATGAAGTGAAAAGTATTTGGGAATTGAAATTGACGGTAGTGCCAATATTTATAGAGGTAAGTAGAACAGATAAGTATAGGCGTGAAAATGATCTGTAACTTTTGAAAAGGGAGAATCACAATTCGGTAGGCGATATAATAAATAATACATCCGCGAACATTTTCTGGTGCATTAGACATTTAGCTTTTCGGATACAGTGAAAACCGGTCAATATTCCTGGACAGAAAATTATTAATTTAATAAAGTATTTAAAGAAAGCAATCACAAAAAAACCCTCAAAGAAATGCTAACACACAACGTCTGAATCTGTTATTATTTTTTCCTCTAATATGAAAGACACCCCGTTAGATTATTTCAATCAGCAGCTGTGTTGAAAATAAAACGTTATAATAACGAGATTCTCTCTACCAACACTCACCAATTGTTCGCAAGTTGCCCCCACGGACAAACGGACCAGTTACCACAACCACGCCCAGACCAGCAACCCTTTTTTGTCCATTCTATTCCCTGCTATTCCGGGTCTTTCTGATAATTAATGTATTCCTTCGGGTGCACGCTGGGCAGAACCACAGCACACTGTGCACCCATGGTGAGGCATCTATGCATTTACAACCGTCGACAAACCATGTGACGCTTAATTGAAGAGTTTAATAGACGAGGTTTTAATATAGATGTCGCACTGCGACATTTTACTTACTTCTCGATGTCGGGCTGCCGACCGAATTGCCTGTCGGTATGGATTTATGGTCGAGCCGAATGACCGCTTGTAAAATTACAATTTCTGTTTCATGCAGGCATGAAAATCTCTCATTTAATCCACACAAAAGATAAAAAGAAAATCTTTACAAAGATTAGGCTATAGAAACAAATAAAATGTGAGTATTGACCCTATTGCACTTGTGAAAGAAAAACGAAATTGCGGACTTAATATTCAGCCGAAGTTCATATAATAGTGGGAAATATGATTGTAACACCCAGTGAGAAACAACTTCTTTCTAGAAAATATGATCAATAAAAAAATAAATTCAGATTACATGCATTCGGCCTATCTTAACAATATAAGATATGAAGACAGAAGGCATAAAAATGAAACTATATGAACTTCTGCACAACGAAAGGGAGAAGGCAATTTGCCTTCTGAAAGTTAAGTAAAGTATTAAGAAACAGGAAAATATCGTTATGAACAAAGAAATGCATGCTGAAATCATGTGTATTGTCAGTCCTTCTATATGGCATTGAATGTTGAACAATCTACTCAGAGATGAAGAAAAGACTAGAGGCAACAGAAATATGATTCTACAGAAGGAGACTGAGAATAACATGGGTAGAACCAGTGAGCGACATCGAAGTTTTAATGGAAAAAACTACACATATATAGAATGAGAACGAACTAAAATTTCTAGGGTATATAGTGAGGAAAGAAGGCTTACAGAATTTGATACTCACAGGACATTGAAAACAAGATGGAAGGAGGAAAGCAGCGAATAACCTCACTAACAAGCTTGTGTAAATGTTTGGCAGAAAAGGGACTACGTGGTATAGCAACAAGATAAATCTTATTATGAGTAACAAAAGAGAAGTTGTGGGGATCCAAGATGGTTAACGTCCTGAAGAGAATCAGCACATACAAGAAGTAGGAAAAGAAATTCTGAATAATTCCCTAATCTGTTATCAGTATCACAATATTTCAGTCATTGTAACCATTGGGCTTCTTCAGATGTCTATTAATCTGACTAACAATTAGGGAATTTGCAACTGATCCCTTTAATCTATGGGGATAGGTTTTTGCTGGGTCATGTCAGTCAATGGGTTCTTGAGATTCATATTAATCTGACTACTAATTAGGGAATTCGCAACTGATCACTTTATTTAATCTATGGGATAAGTTTTTGCTGGACCAGGTCAGTCAATGGCTTCTTGAGATGCCTATTGATCTGACTACCAATTAAGGAATTTCAAACTGATCGCTTTTTTGTAATCTATGATGATAGATTTTTCCGGTATCTTGTCATTGTCACTCGTTGGCTTCTTTAGATGTCCATTGAACTGACTATTAATTTGGGAATTTCGAATTGATCTCTTTATTTATTTTGCCGGTCTCATGTCTATGTCTAAAGATATTTCGTTATGCATCTTTCAATACTGATCTGTTATTACTATATACATTATTATTTAGTATGAACAAATATGCTCTGGGACTGGACTAAAAATGACTGTACAATGACCAAGCAGTTTAAAGTAGGAGTTCATATAATTGGCCCGAGTAGTACAGACTTAGATAGCATGATAATCGAAATAGGACGGAGTCGTGCTAAATACCAACAAGAATATACATCCTAAAACTTGGACAGATGAATAATTTGTGTCCCGTTAGATTAAACAATTAATTCGTTTCGAAATTCCCTGAAGGTTAACTGGATCACCTAGAAAACCCGAAAAACGCAATCACCAAAACTTTGTGATAATAAAAAGAAATCTGTGGATGATATGGCAGAGATAATTTTAGATCTGCACCCGAAGAATTATGCTCTCTCCAGGGCAGAGAATACAGCACGTTTCCTGTTGACTTCAGTTTCGCATGTCGCACCTCTCCTCTGTCCACGTCAGCAATGTTGTCCAAGGGAAAGTTAGAGACCAATTCTCATCAGCGTCGTTGTAGCAATTGCCATAACGAAATTGAACATGGTATCGGACTGCCTGAGAAAATCCGGCTCCAGATTTGAATTCAGAATTTTCCTTCTCTGGGTTCCGTTGCCAACAGAGTAACAGAGCCCAGAAAGCCTTCTTATTTATCCATATTTTGAGGTATTTGAATTTAGAATTTCGTTACCCTAAACCGATTGTTACTGAAGCCTTTAGAACCTAGTATGTCTTGTTATTTACACACAGCATGTGTGAAAGTAATACATTCATAATTTTCTCAAGTGAATCTAATGAACACGACTGGAATTTGAACACGAGTTTCTCTAATTCTTCAGTCACATCCTCAACCCATTTATCTACCGTGAAACATGAGGAACTTGGAATATAAATAATCTATATAACAGCTATACTAACTCACATACTTTGTCGTAACCACAAAATTTAGAAATTCTAATGAATTTTAGGCTGCAATAAAATCCTGGGCAATATTAATCTTCTATTGCAAATAGATATCTATTGATGATGTTTTTACTTTTCATTTTCTGTTTATTTATTTGGGGTGCATCGCATTTAAATAAAAGGTAAATTAATAATATTTTATTCTGGTTTAAAACAGTTTTATGTATAATGCTCTGAATAGTTGTCCGTAATATATATATATATATATATATATATATATATATATATATATATATATATATGTGTGTGTGTGTGTGTGTGTGTGTGTGTGTGTGTGTGTGTGTGTGTGTGTGTGTGTGTGTGTAAAATCAGTTGGGCAATCAATGTAAGGTATTATGGATAGTCGACAAAATAAAAAAGAAGATCGAAAATTTGCCCATCGCACCCTGGATTTATACATCTATCTATCTATCTATCTATCTATCTATCTATCTATCTATATAGACAACATCTGTCTATATTTCTGAGATGATGTATTGTAACTATTTACACTATTTATATTGTTCGTACTGTTGTCGTCTATTTTATTGTCATATTAACGATGTTTCGGACGTTGTATGCTTATATCTTCTTCAGGTGATATACGTTGGAATTTCGTACCGTTTATTTTGTACATAGTACAATGCGTTGGTTTAAGTAATCCAGTGACACACTCCAAATAGTTGTGGGTTATATACCTTGCCACAGTGAAGGTGAATAATAACTGGAGAGTTGATATACTAAAGGGAAATAACTGAAAATTATATATACTGTAAAGGGATCGAACTAGAACAATCTAACTCAGTAGACGAAATAAAGGATTTCGGCTCGAAATTCTAAAGTATATATCATGAAGAAGGCCGGAGCATTCAACGGTCAAAACGTGAAAATTACAATAAAGTTGGGGACAAAATTTTCACAAAGGTAAATAGTTTAAATATATATGTATACATTCAAACCTAAAAAAAATTCTCTTTACTGACACATGTTTCTTCTCAAGAAAAGCATTATCAAGTTAAATGAGATGCCGGCCATTATATATTTATAAATATATTTATATGCGTATATATATATATATATATATATATATATATATATATATATATATATATATATATATATATATATAATCAAATGTTTCGATGTATCACAGATCATCAGTGGTAGCTTCAAACCGGGATCGAACCTCGACCGATTTGGCATCAGTTCGAGACACCTACCCCTAAGCTATCGACGGACGGATGTTTTAACGTATTATATACCTGAGGTATATAAAAATTAAGGCAGCAGCCAAAGCGCTCAATTCTTGCGAAACGCTATGTGTTAAGGAGAAACACAATTGCTTCCGAAGGCATACGCCTGCCAAGGCAACCAGTAAATCCCTTTCGCGGGCGCCTTCTCACACACATGTATATTTGCTCAACACCATCAGATCTCGTTTTGGTTGATACTGCAAATATGCTGAAGGATTGCGCATAATCTGGAGTGATCAGCTGTTTGAATACGGCTAGTTTGTTTAAACCCTCAGCCATAATAACATGCTATAAAATAACACTAATATTATGGAAGATAAAATATAAGAATCTATATACCTGAGTAAATGTGTGAAAGAATTCCAAGACGGAAAACTTCACTAAGTCCCTAGAGATTCTTCAGACTATCAAGACTTATATAGGTTCAGAGGAGTACAAAAAATCCTGTTATAATTGTACAATAAAAATTTAAAGATAGAAGGACTTTGAGATTTAGCTTAACTTTTCCTATCCGTTTGTTTTTAACTTTAAGTATTGTTCAGTAGCAGTAAACTGATGGAGACCGGCTCAATTAACCCTCTAAATATCAGGCCAAAAATGTTGTATTGTTGCCATATTTGGTGGGAGCTGCCTAGATCTTACTCCCCAGCCTTGACGGAGTTCAAAAGCGTCCTTAAGCCCTTGTGGGTGACGAATTATTCTCTACACTTTAAACTGTCGCCCACAAGTGGGATGTGGTAAGCCTCTCGCTGCTCTACTCCTACTTCCACCGAAAGTACTCGGACGAACTACATTCCCTGCTCCCGCTAAGGCAAATCTTCACAGCAAGAACGCGCCATACCACTTACATAGTAGTAAACCACCCACATTCATTCTGTATTCTGTCGATGAGAAGGAAGTTCCATTCGAGCAGCTTCTTTCTGCGAACCAGTAAATCGACTCTCAACAGAATGTTTCCTCGATCACTGCAATCTCAACCTGATCAAGGCTAAAGTTAAACGTTATCTTCCACTCCTATACACACAAAAGGTCTTCAAACATAACCGTATACATTGATTGGCGCTTGGGATTTGTCAAGGATGAACATTGCTGTAAAAAATATATAGTGGACTTTAAGAATTATGCTTAAAGAATTTTTGGTAAAATTATAACTGATTCCTTTGTTTTTCTACCAAAACAAGCCTATCTATCAAACTATTATTAAATTGGAGATTTTCAATCTGAGGATAAAACGCTTCACTTAGCTTCTTATTTTCATTTTGTCATTTGGTTGAACAATAAATCTGTAAAAGAGATATTCTGGTTCAGTCGGAGAGGGTAACAAGGTATAATAGATCTAATGTATCCAAAGAGTGTGTGTTCAATACCTGGTTAAAGAAATGGAGAAATATCAGAGGGTAAGTAACATGGCACGTGGAACTAGAACAGTCTACCCCAGTGAGTGAAATAATGCGTTCAGTTCGACATTTCAACCACCTGAAGAAGGCCGAAGAGTACAACGGCCGAAACGTTGTAATAAACATGGCAACAAAGATGACGAAAATAGTGCGAATAATGTAAATAGTCTACATAAAACCTCGCCCCAGAAATATAGACATATCCCTTCAAATCGAAAAATGTCTTAGTTACAATTTTCCGTAAATTTAACAAATAAAACAGGTGCCTGAATAAATGGTTGAAGATACTATTTCGAGTGCATAATGTTTCCTCATCTAAACAGATCAGAGTGTGACGAGATAGTTTTCTTAGACATGTAGCAATGAGATTCATCTCAATACCAAGTGTTTCATTTCTTGCGTTTTCATAGAACGATGCGACGTCATTATAAATGGTATTGGTCTTAAAATTGAATCTCTTTTGCTGCATTCCGTTCTCCGTATTGCGAACGGCGACACAATCCACAATAACACTAATTATAAAAATGCGTTCATATAAAATTGCTCTTAAAACGAAGTGCACAACTTTAATGTACATTTAGGCAATTTTTATTAAAGATAACATACAACTTATGCCTATTAAATCTTATAATTAATTTTTCTTCTTGACGATGTAATTTCCGTATCTGGAAATTAAAAGTACAAAGAAATTGTCTACAGTTCATGTTAGTTCATTTTGAATATTTAAAATTTCGACTCTTCATTCCTTAGTAAGAATAAATAAATTGTACTTGGTGATTAATATATACGTGATGGTTTTGAATTTTAAGTATTAGTTGTTATAAGTGATGCCTTAGTTATTTTTATTAAAGAAAGTTTGCCAAGGGAACCAGGTGATATTATTGAAATTCAAATTTCTGTGTTCTCACATGGCATAGTATCCATTGTGAGAATTTGAATATATGTCTATGCAAAACATTCCATTATATGACGAGAAATTTTTTTGTTTATATAAATTCATAACATAAAATATGAATTGTTTTCCCAAGCGTTATATGCACGTTGGTAATTTTCAGATAACCAAAAAATGGTTTTCGTTTTTATTCAAGGATTTTCAGGAACTCATCCAATCCATATAATGCATTAAAATGTCCACATGACAAGAAATATTGCATGGATTGATATATTTGTCTGAGGATGGCAGTTATGGAGAATGCAAAGCATATATGCTGACGATTTGACACAAATATGGCCGACATTATTGCAGTTTAATTCAAAAGGATCGGTTGTTTTCTCTAACATTGAGATCTTACAATTTATCCAAGTTGGAACCATTTGTAGTAAAGACCTGTTTTAGAATGTTATCAAACACAGAGAAGTTTTGATCACAAGATTCCATTTCAATGCTGTGGGAATTCCCACTGTCTTGATCAGAGATAGGATATTTTTACCGTCATATTCTCGTATTTTTTCTCCAGTTATAATTATGGCAGAAGTTACTTTTTCATTCTTGATCAAAAAGGAAAGCATTTCATGAGGGAATATTTCAAAGATTCTATTATTTTAAGCTATGCAATTTTTAAATCCACTTGATAAGCAGGTAATGCAAAACATCCGAGTAAACTGCAATGTCACATATAAGGATTTATATGAAAATAATAAGGATTTATGTAAATTGTAGCAATGCTATATAATGCAAACTTCTGGATCACTATAGATATTATTTTCTATATTTGGGACTATATTTGAAGTTTCCGGTGATAATTTAGTATAATTTGATCCATGCTTTACTGCATTCAGCTTTCATAAGCTATTGACAAAGAGAATGACGTCATTTTCCTTGCTTTTTTTTTCATAGTTGCGTCTTCAATCCTTATGTGACATTGCAGTTTACTCGGATATTTTACATTATTATTAATTAATGAGATACTCGGATAGTTCTTTCGAACAAGCTTGCAGCTTGCAGTAATTCTTGGGTCCATACCCAAGAATTACTTTCTCTCCCACTAGACACATCAAAACAAAAAAGCTGGGATAAAATAAAATGCGAGGCCAATTTTACTAATTTGAGACTCTCTGTGGATCAGCATCGCCTCGCCTCGCCTGTCTACTATGTGCTTCACAACCGAGTAGTGGCGCCTGGCTCAACGCAATGCCCTCTTCATCAATCGGTACCCTTCTAGATGATGAGTCCACCCGGGTCGGAGTCACGATCCGTCTTGGACTCAAATTATGTGAGCGTCACAGATGCAGATGTAGAGCTTCCATTGGTGAGTTTGGTTTGTATCCTCTCTCCTGTCGTCGTAGTGCCGGCCGCTTTCCAAGGCATGCAGCAATAAACGACATCATCAAAAGTTTGGATGCAGCTAGATACCCTTCCCAAATCGAACCGCATGCCTCGACCGTTGTGATGGAAAGCGGCTGGATGGCATTTCAATTTTCCCTTTTAAAATGGGTCATTGGTTTGGGATGCGACCTGTGCGGATACATTTTCGGCCGGTAATTTGATCAGATCCGCAGTTGAACCGGGGTCCGTCGCCCGGGACGCAGAGATAAAAAAAAAAGTAGTTAAATATTCTTCTCTTGGTGATAGATTGTTTTTTTACTGCTGTGGCATGGAGACTTCTGGGGTTATTAGCCCTCGTTCTATAGCGTTCCTTCGGAGGAATAGCCCGATTGCGTTTCGATTAAGAGACAAGCCTCGTGAAACGTAGTGGCACTTGCAGCGTGTCTCAATGGCGATGGTTCAAGGTAATGTTTTCTCCATCATTGTGGCTGGCAGAGGATAGCAAAAAAAAAATGTTTATAGTTACTTTAGCATGATGGGATTTGCATTCTCAGTTAATCCTTGTAAAAAATTTTCTTTATTAATGTTCACGTGTTGAGTTTTTATTTCATTTTTAGTGAGAAACAATTAGATGTCTATAGGTATTTCTACACGGTTCACAGTGAATTCAAATTTCTGGTAAAAAGCATGATGAGTCGTCCGTATGATATAAACATTCCAAGATTAGAATATCCAACAATATATTTTTCATTCACAACTTTGTCCTTCCCAGCTATATCCTTGGTGCATAATTTATGTGATGGGGCTACGGACAGATTTTTTTTCTTTTTTCTGAAATGCGATGATAAATGTTGGTAACTTTGAATTACATATATTAAATTATAATCAATTTTACCTGTGATACATGCCGTGAAAGATTAATCTTTGAAACCCCATATAATCGAGAGCGACATAGAATGGAATTTTTTGATAAACTGACTATGTAAACTCGATAGAATTCAAAAGCGTTTACTCGTCCTTATTAGCAATTATTTATTTTCTAAGCTACACCCTCTTTCACAAGCGATACAATATCGCAGGCCTCTCGTTACGCAAACGATATTTTTGTGGAAAACAGGTTATACACAGCTACATTACATTGTTTGACACTGTCAATCGACATCTTCTGATACCTTGATTTTTTTCTCCGTCCTTCTCTTTATTCTCTCCTCAAACACACCTCATTACTCTTGTTCTCTAAACTCTGTAACTACTTGTGTGCTAGTGGCACTCCCGCCTTGCTTATGGTGAAATGCTTATAAAAAAAGTTCACAAATTTGCAGTTAGGCACCGTCATTCCATGTAGACTCAAGCAAAGAATCCACATTGCCTTCCTTATGGAGGATGTTCCATCCGAACAGTTTTTACTAGAGCGGCTGCTTTGTGGAAAAGACTCTACGAGAGTATGATTCTCTGACCACTATAATCTTAAACTCAGCACGTTTTCATGTCAACTGTTTTCTTTCAACTACTTTACTCAGTATTTCTACAACCTCACTCTCTCCTACAGATCCAGTGTTACAAGCATTTGACTACTCTCTCATTATATCTAATGTTCTGAAGAGATACATTTTCTCCTTCCCCTAATTCAGACATCTCTATCTAAGACACAACATTTACACTGAGTCAAATCACCCACATTTCATTTTTGTAAAAAAAAAAAAATATTAAGAAAAACGTTCCATTCAGACTGCTTTTTCCAAAGAGCTGGTAGTTTTTCGAACTTACTCCCAAGGGTGTACTTCCTTGTCCACTACATTATTAACCTCTTCAATTATAGCATCCGGCCCCATCTATCCTACATTCCCTAGTAATCTACAATTTTTACCACATGAAACAACCTTCTATCCCGAGTGCCTCTTGTGCCTTTCATCAGGCGAAGAAAAATCTGAATACGAGATTAACATCAATAAATCACATGTAGTGGTATGTCTCAATCTCAGGGAATAGATTTGTTTCAATATATATATATATATATATATATATATATATATATATATATATAATGTCTATATATGCATATGTGCGTACGCACAGAGATAGATAGATAGACAGAGAGAGAGAGAGAGAGAAGAGGAGGGATGATAAAAAAGATAGGGGTGTGATTTCTGGTTATTAGATTCTAAGTACAGTTAATCTTTGATGCAGACACAACCTCCGGCACATTTGTCTTTCTTCAATATCCCGAGAGAAAACTACTTTGAGAATGCCAAAGATAGTCTCTGGGGAAGAGTGCATAAAATTTGAAAAGCGCCAGTACACACACACACATATACTCGGTCACGATGACTTGCGACGTTGTGCAAGCATATACTGTGAAAAACTTCGCCTACCCTATTCCACGCACGTCGGATGGTTATCAGGCACATTCCATCGATCTCGCACGCTTGAATCATCTTACCCCAGACCGATATCAAAATGTCACCTCTCTTCAACCAGGATGAGATTCGTGCCCAGTCTCATCGTCGGGACTCGGATGTTCTGACCTTCACTCCTCGACACACATATTTGTTTCGAATGATCTGTTTACGTGACTAGGGTGTAAACTGATAACGAATCAAAGAAAAGCTTACCGCGTATGCATAAAATGAGCCCCCCCCCATTTTGTAACCATGAGAGAGACAACTTTCATAATGTTTGACCGAATGCGTAGATCAACATACGACACTTGCATTTTTGTATCATCTCGCATCGGCCACCTTTCCCACTTACCATCCATGTGTCGTCCTGCAACTTCTGGCTATCAGCGGCGAGAGTGGGGAGATTAGAGATCGTAAAGAAGATTAAGGAGGACGCTAGTTGATAGTATATGGCGATTAATTTTGCAAGTGGGCAATTGGTCTAATTTCTAAACGACATTGCTCTAGGTAGGCTAAGTTTTGCTTATGTTCAGTGGATATATATTTTGTAGTTTTATCGACACTCGCATATACACATCTCTCTCCCGAGACATATGTGTATGTGTTGTGTGTGATGTGTGTACATGTTGTGTGTGTGTGGTGTGTACGTGTTGTGTGTGTGTGTTGTGTTTGGGCAACACATTCTATTTAACAAGCTTCACCTAACCAAATGCTCAAGGACCACTCAATCTAAACGTTTACTAAATGAGCGGTGTGATATTAATATACAGGAGAAACAGGATAGTCGATATTATGATTTCGTGTTCATTGGGTCAATGAACACGAAAAGAGAAACCACTGACACCATAACACGATCAAGTATTTTCAAATTCAAACTACAATCATAATAATTATAATTACTGTCCCTACTATTCCACCACCTTTACTACAATCACTTTATCATAACTATGTGGTGCTACAATTGTTATTATCATCACCCCACAATTACTACCGCACCACAATTACCATTACCGCATTAGTCCATAATTATATTTCCTTTCCCCCAACAAAATTAATACTACCGCATAAATATCATTAAGTATTATAAATTGGAGTTTCTACCATTTACATAAGTGCAATCGCCAAAACAACAACTAAATAGCCGGCTTTAAAATAACAACAAAACAGCATTAAAAATTAAAAATAATAACAATATTACCTACCATAGCCTTACACAGAACAATTCTTGAGATAAAAAAAAACGGATAGAACATGTGTAAACGCACGTTCATACGTATATACGAGAAAAAATATTCCACGAACAAAACAGAAGAACGCTCTGTGCCTTGACACTGCGACTTGGAAAGATGTTCGCTACACAATCCAATATTGAATAGAGCGACTACTTGACTGCGCGTGCAAGCAACGACACATGGATGCACATATACGCCCAGTACCACACTGTTCATATATGTTTATATTTGTATGAGCTGCAATGCGTGAACGTGCGTGTATGTATGTCAGCTTACATATGAGTGGCGTTCCGACGACAATTTTTCCTCTCGCAAACATAAAACACCGATAGACACAACCATTGTCTGATGATCGCAAATAGCCTGAAACCCAGGGTCACAAACTCACATTAATTCAACTAAATATGTTAGCTCTACCACTGATATTGAACGCTTTCCAATAAATACCACGCATATATAATATATAAATAATATAATACTGCATATATATATATATATATATATAAGGAGAGAGAGAGAGAGAGAGTGTTTCAGTAGATAATGTTGCAACGCATAGCGCCACGGCATTAGACGGTGACTTGAGGATACCCCGGGCATTGTTAAAAGAAAAGACTAAACCAATACAGCTTGCTATTTGTACAACTTCAAGAATGGTCAATCAACTGCCTAAGGCATTACATTCTGGATCAGTGGAAGCTTTACTTATTCAACTCCTCCATTCGACTGAAAATACCCCGAACATAATTGTGGTTTAAATTCAGCATTTTTTTTCTTCTATATGGGTTGCTATCCATCATTATCATACATTTTATTCGCATACAGATCAATGCTTTCTTTATTAACTGCATCATGATGTGAATTGTGTTTCCCACCTTGATATTCCTTAAATAAAAATGCTTGTTGCTTTCTATTCGATCCATGACTGACTTAGCAGAAGGTTTCTCCTATTAAACTGCAGTATACTAATTGCCAATCAAGGTTATAGGGTGCACTATTTCCTGCTAATTAACACGTCGCCGCTAAAAAGAAAATGTAGATTTATATTTTTCCCTAAGATATTTGGGCATAATTGAATGAAAAGAACTACAAAATTTAATCTCCAATTTATAATGCCCATAGGTTATCCATTACACTACCAAGAGGAATTGGTACTTCCAAACAGTCACCAAACTAGGAGACCTGGCAAGAACCTATATTTCAATATAACCACAAGTTCTTCGTAACATTGATATAATAATTTTAATTTACTCAACCTCCCACGAGGTCAGGTTGTGACACAAGGCCGGTTTAATGCGGGGAGCCCGAGCGCGTACTCCCGGGCAAGGAATACAAATTCTTCAAGCCCCCGCAACCGTCGGTTGCGCTGGCTTCGCTGCGTGCACCAATCCTGCTGTCTAGTGTAATGAGAAATCGCGGCCTCGGGTAGCTGTTCCCCAGGGCCGGCACCTCTCACTATAATTTTTCTCAGTTGAGGCTCTGTGCTTTGACGGATTCGCTCCTGAGCACACTCTGCCCAAAGACAAAGACGCCACTGAGAGATGATAAATAGACGTGAAATTACTCAAAAAGCGTAATTTACGCGCTAACATTGATGTAATAATTTATGTTCAAATAGCGAAATGTCTTTTATTGGTTTACGAAAATTATTAAACGTATAGTCACACTTCGAGATAAATCCTGTTGGCTTAGAAATATGTAATTGCTGATTGCTTTTTCGTATATAATAAAATAATTATTAAATATAACGAATTGCATGATAAATATAAGAACTTAAAATAAGAACTTTTTCATACTACATAAAAATAAGAACATTCAATACTAAATAAACATGACACGATTTTATGAAATTCAGTAGTACAGCCATACTTGATAATGGCGAGTGAGATTATGAATGTTTTCCAAAGCTATGATTGCATATAGCAGTACAATGTATTAAATATAATATGAGGCATTATTGTAAAGCGCTTACACTGGACATTGCAATAAATAATTTACTTCACATATTTAAATACGGTGCCATTCACCTTCCATTTGGGAAGATATTTTTAAACATATTTGACGTTTCACAGTTAATTGTCGCTTTGAAGTCCATTGAAACAATATTCTGTCTTCATACGTACCTACAGTATAAAAACGTGCAATCTACTTAAAGTATGTTAAACACCTACCGAAGTATTTCGAAAGTCGCGATAGCAAGTTTTCCCAGATTCCCGCCATTTAGATGCAAATTTGTCAACACACTGTAAAGATTACCCAGACATCCCAATAAAAAATTACATCATGTCGTTTAATGAATAGCCTCGTTTGGAAATCATATGGGTTGTCAAGTAATGGGGGATAACTGCGCACATATTTCACTTGAACAGTACAATTCCAACAATTACACCCCGATAAATTTTACAATGTCATATCGTAGTATAAATATCTCAGTCTTTTTTTATTGATTTCACCATAAGCAATGCAATAAAGCAATTAAGACGCAAGGAATTACTAAGTACGAGAGAATATAAGAAAAAGAAAACATTATTAAAGGTATAGAACAATAAAAGATCAATAATTAAGAACACCGAAGGTAATGATTGATATTGCATTTTAAAGTTGACTGGAAAGAAAAATGTTAAAAGAATGTAAGCACAGAACCTAAGGTAACATCTATTAATTTCAATTATAAAAGGATGAGACTTTTCCGCCATTGAAGTGTTTTATTTAAATTCATAAATGTAGGAATCAAAGAGGAAAGTCCATCAGAACAATTACTATAAATATATTTATATAAATATTCGCAAGACCAGAACAATAACATTGCAGATTCTTCTTCGAAACTTTAATATAAGTACAATCCAGGAAAATGCTAAGAATCGGCAAACGATGATGAAAACATGCTCCAAACGTAAAGAAATCATAGTTTTATTATCAAAATGTTTATGTTAATATTATTCTTTGATTATTTAATTAAAACCTTTACTCCTTTTTAGAACTTTTGCTTCAGCTGTTGTACTTACTTTTAGCATAGTAAATTTTAGCCACTTTTGGGGGTGACAGACATATTAAATTAGAAATTATTGCAAAATTCATATAATCGTCAGATTTAGTAAAATTGTCAGGAATTATTCACAAATGAATGAAATCATTTTTTCAATATATTTTCTTAGAAAATCTTGCTAAAAATATATTTTACATGTGTTTCAGGCCCTTAATTAATTTTATGAAAACTTGAGTAATTCAACGATATAATTTTTAATGAAGGTATTACTTAAAAGCAGAATTATTTGAAGAATTTAAATCACTGAATTTTTTTCCAAAATTAGACCCGGTCTTGCCGAAAATCGGGTCTGAATCGAAAAAAAATAACCCTCCAAAAAAACAATAAAACTAAGATATTATTTAATTAGTTATGCTTTCAGTCGCTTTTTTGAATAATATATATTAAAGGCTATATTGTCTGAAGAAAATTTCGGAAAAAAATGAATTTTTACATGATCGGATGTAAATAAATGGATTAACACGTCTGAAAACAAGACAAGTATGTTTGCATAAAATATTTATGTTTTTAGTAACACGTATTTTATTTCAAAACAGAATAATGTAACTATAAGTTGCTAATTTTTCTCAAATAATATTTCAGAAATATACATTTTATCTTTGCAAGATTTTTAAAACGTAAAGTAACTTTTATTTAAAAATGCGTCAAAAATGGCCGTTTGATCGCATTTACTATGGAAAAAATCGATTGCAATCAATATAATTCCTGTTTGAAATACAACACATTGTATTTTGTTTACTGGAAATAGTATATTTTAATCCGGTAGTTTTCAATTAAAGCTAAAATTAAAGATTCAAGAAACTTTTTTTTTCATTTTTAAAAAATCATTTTAACCATTATGTATATTGAATTAGTGGACGTACCTACGTTAATACATAGAATCACCATATATTTGAAAACAATATTTATTACGTGGGAGAATGGTAGACATATGAATGTGTAAGATAGATTCTGATGGGATGGATTTTTCTAGCACAAAACAGTGAACCAACATTCCTAGCATCAGACCTAGCAATTGATATAATCTTTCCATTTTATATCAGTGAAAAACGTTACTCCGAGAAGTCGCCAGGGTCACACTTCATCTGAGGGTAATTAAATTTAATATTAATGGACAGAGGTGTAAAATTGAGAGGAAGATTTCTGACAAAACTCTTTTGGTTGTGGTTAGCCTGTTGTTTTTTTACTTTGAATGTCTGAGATAAGAAGTTATTTTTTACATTCTTTACACTCACATTATTTCCCAATCTTTGTTGTTATTAGCAGAAAGGTTCGCTCTTGTCTCCACCGGCCTTCCTCAAGTGCTTCGGGATCAGATTCAGCAAACTTGGTAGATTAAATAACTGTTCATTGAGTTTGCTGATGTATTAATTATGAGTCCAATGACTGTAGAGAGAATTGCATATTCAGACTCTGGAAACAGGGAGAGTAATAAGTGAACAGTAATAAATAAGAACAAGCGATATCCCGAAACATAGATTGAAAATGAGAAGAAACTACATATCTAGATTAAATAATAGTTTCAGTTCGAATTCCTTTTGAGGTTACCCGGAGCGATAAGCATCTGATGAAGACTGAAGGGCATAACGATCGAAACGTGATGATAATAGTATGAAATATGAGAAAAATAGTATGTTTGTAAATCATATAAATAATATTAGATTCTATATTTTTTTCTGAGGGGACATACAAAATCTGGTTTTGACAAAACTAAATGCAGAATAGGGTTTAGTTTTGGTTTGGTTTGGTTTGGTTTACGGCATATCAACCTCAATGGGTTCTTTAATGCCGACAAATTTTTTATTGCTAGCAATATGTTTTTCTTCAAAAATCTGTTTCTGGGAATATTTTTCTTTGAAGAAATCTATAGCTGTTAAT
>CAHIKZ030000584.1:365000-442500 GCA_903632075.3 Acanthosepion pharaonis
GATATTGTGTAGTTGATTTCTATTGAATAGTTTGTGCTTTGTGGTTAATGTTTGAAAAATGCTAAAGAAATAAAATTTCAAATTGTATTTAATTGAAGTTAATTTCGCTTAGTAATTGTGACTGTTTAATTGCCAACATAAATATATTATCATTAAAAGACTCATCTCTCTTTAAAGTAGTTTCCATAGATAGATAGATAGATAGATAGTATACTTGTTAACTACTTATACAATGAACTTATAATTTAAGGTTGCGTAAAATTAGCTCGGTTTTAGGAAAACGTAAAGAACGTCTCCTGCCTGAGAGCAAATTTAGTTTCCATTAGAGCAGTTCTGTTGCAGAAGCAGCAGATATGAGCGATCATTTTGTCTTTTGCTTGAAGCTTTTCAGCTGCTATCCCGGAAATTTTATCAGGCCGGCCGCGCCCAAATTAGACGCTGAGCTGTGAAAGTGAGCAGAAGGAATACATTTATGCAAAACCCTTGTTGTCGAACTAATTCCTTTCCATGCTTACTTCATTCTATGGATATCTTGTATATTCCTTTCTCTCTAAATAGATTTCCACATATAAGCCAGGTTGTACGTCCATTCAACCTATATATACTAATATGTGACTGTATACGCAGAGGGGTTAGAAATCCCCACCTCCCTGAGAGAGGGGCTTAAATGTTTATGAAATATGAGCAAATGAACAAATACCAGGATGTGTTTGAATGGCTTCTTGGTTAAACTAAGATATTTTCAACTCTTTTCCATATATATAAGATGTGTGTATATAATTATGTCTTGATTTTAAAATTTAATTCAATCAGTTATTTAGATTCATTAACCTGTATTACATGAAGTAAAATATTTTTGAACGTCTGCTAAAGTAAATTTTGCCATTTGAATAAATTATGATGCTATTAAAATTTTTCGAAGATGTTTATATTCATTTTTAGAGCGATTCATTACTTGTCCAACGATGGCGCAATGGATAGCGGCTCAGATTGAGGAATCAGAGAGCCGAGTTCGAAATTCAGTCGAATCCATTACATTCACTTGAGAAAACTATGGGTAAATAACAGGACAGACCGGATTCTATAGCCTTGGATGGCAACTGGTCTAACTCAGAAAGAAATAGCAACCTACTGCAGGAAAAAAAATCTGCCTTGTCAGTCATGTATCGAAAGATACATGATCGCCTAAGTGTGTATCACGCATGACAAATAACTGACTGAAAACATTTCATCTTCAAATTTTATAGCTATATGTTAGAAAACAATTGTATTACTATTCCCTTGCAAGGGGTATCTTGTGTTTGCTTTAAAATAACTGGAATACCACCATTTTGTAATGTTGAGATGCACACGTTTAAATGACTTCTTACCAGGTCCTAGTTTGTATATACATGTATAATATACTATTCCTTCTTTATTTATATGTATATTAATGGACTTCATATTACCAGTAACTTAACCTTTAATTGCCATCTATCTATCTATCTATCTATCTATCTGAGCAATCTATTGTATAACGATAAACTATATCCAGCTTCAAGACCTCAGAGTGGGAGGTTTTGAGGAGTATGGAACCACGTCTTAATTCCTGTTGTTCCCAGGTCTACCCTGAGTTGTGGTGGTAGCACCTGTTAGGGTTCAAGCTATAGTCAAATAGGGAACATCAAATCTGGAGTTAAAACATTATGAAAATATAAAAATGAATTTTATACTAAAAATATTAGTAGTACATTTTCATAGTAAAAATACCAGCAATAAACATTTTCATAGAAAAAGAATTAGCAGCAATACATTTTTGAAAAAAAATATTACCAATGCTCCAAAGAAAATTAAATTTCGGCATTAATTGACGCATAATGTGCCGTTAAATAAAACAAAAATATTAATATCTATCTATCAATATATGTGTGGTGGGTATTTATGGATTATTACCTGCTTAAATGTATTTGAGTGTTTATGTATTTGTTCTAATGGTTAGCGGCTCAGGAGGAGAAATTGGTGGGTCGAGTTCGAATTTCGAGCGAATTACATTCACTTCTGCCCAAATACACCCACTTCCAGCTATGGCTTAAATAGTTAAGCAAAAGGACATAACATAATGCAAAACATGTCTGTTTGAAGATTTAGGCACAGTGTGCACCGCCTCTCTGATACCATATCGCCTGAAATATATGTATGGTTTTTGCAGAAGCATTCACCACTCTAATCAGATCATATGTGTAGTCAGTCTGGCGACTCACTTTTAAGAACTGAACTGTGAAGCCTATAAACGCGGTACTCCCACGGGAGGACAATTGTACAGAATGCTGTTGACACATCTGAAGGTGTCATTTTATGTCAAATATTAAATGGGAGATAAATAATTGTCTTTCTTACTTTCTTTTTTAAATAGTCTTCTCACTTATTATTATTCTTCCTAAAGCTAGAAATATTTACTTCGTTTCATAGTGTACAAATGGCTATGGCCAAAGAAAGGGCTGATAGTTCAATGTTAAATTCAGTTATCTTCAGGACGTATATATATTCAGGGTTCAAACTGCATTAGTCATTAAAATGAGATAAAAATTTGGAGTTACCTTCATGTTACAGTCGTGGTTATTCAATCTGTCTTTCTTCTGTGAAGCGTTTCTCTTTAAGAGGCGTGCAATCATGGCTCTCCACACCATCTTATACTTTGTAGCTCTTATTAATTTTTGTCTTTACGTTATGCCTACCAAATCTATTTTCCTATACATTGACATGAACCCGTTATAATTTTTCTTTTTGTTTCCATTTTCTCTAAAACTTCTTCGTTAGTCACATGGCCCATCCAAAGCATACTCAGTATCCTTCATTAGAATAACATTGTTTTTTTACCACAAGTCTATTCTTTATCTTTGACGATATTGTCCAATACTCGCTGCTAGAGTGGAGATCTAGTAAAATACAAGTCGGGAGAAATACCTACCATGTATAGCACCCAGAAATACCAACCATAAAATGATGTGACCCTAGCTACATGAAGACACCACTGCCATTAATATCTTACGATAACATGCGAGGTATTTCTGGGTGTTATATGTGGAAGATATTTTAGCCGCATCCTGTATAACATATTTTTATTCTTTTCTTTGATTTTAACGCACATTTTTGTTTCTTAATACTTTTCTCAGCTTTTAGAAGGCATCTTTCTGTTTTTGGTGTCGGATTTTCGATCCTCTGATAGTCCACTTCCCAGATATTCAAATTTTTGTTTTAGCTTGATTTCGACATCTCTGATTCGATTGACGCATATTAGGGTTTCCTTCTTACCGACAGCAAGCATGTACGATTCGCCAGGGACCATTTATTAGTCGCTATTTCCCAGGTGACTTTTAGGTATTTTATCGGTTATCAAAGAATATTCAGTTTCGGAAAGCTGCTTAGGGACAATTCGCAGATACACAGTGGTAAAAAAAAATCACTGGGCATGTTGAGATGATGGGCATATTGATATGATGCAGAAGTCTTGCAAATGATTTTCATGCCCTGTAGCACACGTGGCTGACAAAATTTTAACGGTACATCATGGTCCAACAAGTTTGCAGAATGTCCCTTTTATGAAAAAGTATGAGTCATTTTAATATAAATGCTGACTTACGAACTTTGGTGCAGAGCACACAGTTGGTATTTTCTGGGAAGCTATCACAATTTTAGTCTAAAATATTGTCTGTGACAAAGCCATTTATGAAAGTAGGAATATTGATACAGATGTCAATAGGTGACTGACAAAGTTCTATGCATTATCAAGCATTAACTAGCCTCTTCAAGTTAGGACCTCTTTTCGCTGTGCATACCTGATTATAATCGTGAAAAAATGAATATTAGACAATGAGATTCCATTTTGAATTTTATTAATTTTTTTCATTGAATATATTTTGATTATTTATATAGAAAATACAGACTTTTGCGGGATCGATGATTTATTTTAATGTCACGTATTGTTTATATATCAACATTGATTTGTTTTGATTTTTAAAGCTTAACCCGAATTCTTATGAATACAGTGCGCAGAAGGATTAGAACAGAAATAGGACAAGAACAGTACGGCTTCGTGAAAATACTGGAACAAGGAATGCAATATTTATGTTCCGAATTATATCCGAAAGATTGATATAGATGCAAAAGGCGGTATAGTTACGTTTTACAGATTATGCAAAAGCGTTTGTTAAAAATAACTTACGTAACTTTAATTTATTAGGATAATACAAAATTTATAATAGAAGCAAACCAGCTGCATATGGATAGAAAATGCATTCAATATATACACAAAAACAGAACGTGACATAAGAAAAATATGTGCATTTCACCGTACTTATTAAAGATTTACATCGAAGTAATACCTAGAGAATTGATTAATCAGGGCTGCATTATTGACGGCCACGGTCGTAACTTCAGATATGCAGCTGACACTGTGTTGGTAATAGACACAGAAAGAAATTCACAGAAACTTCTACAGAAGCTTGTAAAGATAGTAAGAAAAGAGGGATATACATAAATTGTAAGAAAACATAATAAATGTTTGTCAAAAAAAGGAAAAGCCCAAAGTAAGAACTAGAGACGAGAAAACACCCAAAGCAAACATGTAGGAATATTTAAATATCTAGGTCTTTTTTTAAAAATGTGGATGCTAAGTGACACCAAAATCCGAAGGCACAATTGGGTAGAGAAACAGGAGTTTCCCAATGCTAAGCAAAGTATTAAAAAACAGGAAAATATTTTTATGAACAAAGAAAAAATGTATTGAACTGTCATGAAAAATCGGTCTCCTGATATGGTAGTGAATGTTGGACAATCTCCTCGCGAATGAAGAAGAGATATGAGGCAACAGAAATGTAGTTCTACAGAAAAATGCTATGAATACTATGTACTGAACCTCTTAGCAACAACGATGTAGTCAGGTAAAGTGAAACAAAAGGACACTTATATTTAGAATAATAATAATAATAAAAAAACGAAACTGCTAAAATTTCGAAGGTAGCTAATGAGGAAACATGTTATGGAACATTTGCTAATCACAGGTAATAATAAATTTAAGAGGGACAGATGGCTGCAGAGAATAAACTACCTTGGCAGGAATTAGAAAAGATAACAAAGTGACAAACCTTATTAAGATCCACAAAGAAGAGGAAGTTCTGTAGCACAATGATCACTTCATTCTGAACGGACACACCACTTTGAAGAAATAGATTCACCGTCTGTTAGTTATTTAAAGTCAAAACATATTTTGGATTGTAAGAGTAATTCTTTTTCCAGGGTCTCTATTGCATTAACAATTGTTTTCTAGATAATAACGATTTTTCAGATAAATGTCCAACTATTTTCCCACAGTTAGTATTAGAAAAAAGTGGTTCATGCATTTCCCAAGGCTATTTGTGCAGAAGTGAACGTAATGATCACGAATGAAATATGAACTCGACTCTCTGTTATTTTTCAACAGGGCTCTTGGGATAAGCTGTAAGAAATTCTACGCCGTATTTTTCTATTGTAGTTACTTTGGTTTAAGTTGTATTTAATTCCAACGCGGAAAAGGTTAAATTGCGCTGTGATTTGCACATAGCTGGAAAGAGGCGAATTCATAGTATGTCAACATAATTATTTTAAAGAGGACGCAAATAACTGCAATCGAATGTTGAACAATTCTCCTTGATTTCTTTCCCATTGCGATAATCGTTCGCTACCGTTTCTACCTATTATCTAGTATTCGTGATAATAGTTGCAATTTTGAGAAAGATTCTATAAATCTGGTTTTACAGAAGGATGCTGAGAATGAACATTTGACAATGAACCTGTGAGAATCTTTAAGACGTAGATTTAATGAAAATTGTATCAAAAGGATACTTATACATAGCCTCAAAAAAGACATTTGAAATTTCTTGCATACGTAATGAGGAAAAAGGACTCGGAGAATGTGACACTCAAAGAACATATATGTCAGAGGGTCAGGGAAATATAGTGGATAACGTAGCTAATGAGTTTGTGTAAATGGTTGGCAGAATAATGATTAAAAGACATAGCGAAAAACAAATTTCACTAAGAACTAAAAAATACTGGATATAGTGGCGAGCTATGATTGTCCACTTTCTTAAGAGGCACATCAAATAGAATTATTATTATTTTAACTAGTTTCTCTTTCAGTTTAATTTTTACTGCTTTTTTGGTTTTTTATCTCGGCTTTCAGGTCGAATTTTAATTCTACAACTGTTTAGTATGCGGCGTATATCGGGAAAAATCAACTTCGGTTAGATTCGAACTCGGACCTGGATCGTTACGAATTCAAATCTCACAGGAACGTTCTTGTGATATAAAAATACTATCCTTGGAATTACAATAAAAGTAATTATAATAAAGATCCCTTAAAGAAATTCATTCAAATTAACACTAAAATGTTTTTTTCTTCATGCAGAATGACACTAACATGTTTTTCTTTTACTGTTCTATGCATATGCAATTTTTAAATCTGATGGAAATTACAGCTGAATGATAAGTCTTCGGTTCTTCGCTAAATAGTTGTTATATCCACTAAACCTCTTTTCACGTAAAATTCCATTATTCTTTGTTCAGAGACAGTTGGTTACAGACACAAAGTCCGGTGAGAATTACTGAAAAGCCCAGGTTTTATGACAGAGATCAAGTTGAAATTTAATCTACACTGTTGTATGCTTTCAAATCTGCCTATGCTATCGTTTATCTAATCTTTTCTTCATTTTTGTTACTTTTGTAATATAAAACTTTTAGGTATTTAGATCCGTCTGTGAACATAGACAAAGCAGCAATAAAATTTAAAAGCCGATTAATAGAAGAAAATTCATAAAAAGAAAAAATGATCTTCCAGTTGAAATAAAGATTTTGTTGTACGACGTTGAAAGAAAGAAGGAAATAACCAAGTGTAGAATGAAGGAAAAATGAAAGAAAGATATCGAATGAGAAAAGAAAGTAGGCAGAAGAGGAGAGAAAAATTAAGAAAGTGATCGAATAATCGAGAATGTGGGCGTAACAGGGAATAAATAAATAAAATACAGCAATCGAAATAAACAAAAACGTAAGAGTAAACAAAAACGAAAGAAAAAAAAATCAAATTAGACAAAAAAACAACAACATTAGTCTCAAAGCAAGAATTAACAAAGAAAGAAACAAAAAATGAAACAAAGAAAGAAATAAAAAAGAAAGAAATTGAATAAGCAAGAAATTAGGCGGGGGATAAAAGAAAAAAAAGAAAGAAAGAAATCGAATAAGCAAGAATGTATATGGAAGAGAAAATAAAGAAAAACAGAAAGTAATGCAATGGACGAGGACGTAGGCGGAACAAAAGGATAAAAGAAATAAAGAAAGAAACAAAAACAAAAATCGAAATGAATAAAATGTAAGGGAAAACAAAAAAAAATGAAAGGAATAGAAACAATCAACATCAGGACAAAAGAAGGAATGGACAAAGATACGGGCAAATAAATTAGAAAAATAAATAAAAACTCAAAACTACGAGGATCTTGCCAGAAACATCGTCTTTATATTTATGAGTCGTATTTTGTTTTGAGATTTTCACTACATAACGTTTGATCTATAAAATCAGTCAGCACCACTCTATTAGGTTCTTTCAAAACGCAAAAACATTTCCAGAATAAATAGTTATTATATAAGTTATACGACTCTTCACGAGACTGCTGCACCACTGGTGTACATATTTGAAAAGAAAGAAAAAATATGACTAATAAAAAAAGGAAGGAAGTGAAAGAAAATATGTAAAAGAAAGCAAAAACGAAAATATAAAAGAGAAAATAAACGTTTGCACAAAAAATGAAATACGAAAGAAAATGAAACAAATAAGAAATTACTTGCGGAATCCAATGAAAAAAAAAAGAAATATTGAGAACTCAACAATAATAGCAAGTTGATAAAATCCGTAAAAGAAACCTGATAAGAAGCCAAAAAATAAAAAAATATGGTAGAATGAAAAAGGAAAAAAGAAAGAAAATCAAGGAAGGAAAAACGAAATAAAGGCCGCGATTTATACAATTAATTGTCTATTAAATTCCCTCCTAATTAAAATAAAGAAAACACTAGAAAAACCGAAGTAAATGATTCTGTTCGAATTACTACGCGTGTCGGGAGTTTTTCTCCGGTTGCTAGGTTTTTTGAACATCCATGTGAATAATTACATCATTTCCCTGATAAATTATTTAATTCCGTACGAAAGAATTTAACAAATGAATGAAAAACTAATGTTTTGTGTTTATATTTTATCTTTAATTTTTCTAATCTTCAGATGAAGTACATTTTGACTGTAACTCATTAAATTCCCCTTTTCCAAGAAATAGGACTCAATATAAACATTTCCAAAATAGAAATCATGATTTTGAATTGGAACGAAATCAGTGATAGCACGTAGCTAGAATCCATTAGAAAATAAATTCAGAATGTGGAATTAGTAAACGGTGAGCCCAAAATACAAATTACAAATCGCGGATACTTGACTCAACTAAGTACAGAAATTTAAATACCTGGGAAGGAGGGCTTGGAAAATCTGATACTCACAGGATAAATTACGGGAGAGACAGAGGAAAGGAAAGGAGCGCGTAACGTTCTTAATGAGATTTAGCTAATGGTTGGTAAAACAGGGTTTGGGAGAAATAACAAAAAGACAAAACTTATGAGCTTACAAGGGACAGGAAGATGTAGAGGACCGTGATCGCCTATGTCTTGAAGGGACGTGACACATAAAAGAAGACATTGTATATCGATTATTTTTCTGGTTTTTGTTCAGGCAGTCTAAACTATTACAGACTCTGCTGTGTCGAATGATGACTTTCTCACGTATCTCACTAATAAGGTCCGATTTTCGACAAATTTATCTGTCGACCCTTTTTAAGTGCTGTGCTGGTGGCCTTTGGTCCTTTGTATTGTGGTCGGGTCCTCATATGTGTGGGGCCGCTTTCTCCTTACACTGTTGTTATTTTTGGCTGTGACATTATATGTAGAACTCTTCCCACCTTCCAAGATCTGACTTTATCGAATGTCTAGTGTGATACAAAAGCTATGTCGGTCCAGGAAGGCGTACATATCAGGCAAGGACCCCAATACGAAAACAGTTCAAATCTCATCAGGAGTACAAGAGAGCCCTAATATATTTAATCTCTTCTCAGCCAACGCTCTGCACATATACAATTACAGATGGGCGCTTATAATTTAAAAATTCCATACCACATACTGAACGAATATAGTAATGGAAAACATTGTCCCTGTTTTCCCTCTCGAGACTGAGGATCTGCCGTGTGGTTCTAGTTTGATGACGTAGGTATTGTTAGTTGGGATAAAAATGATCTTCAACAAAATGTCAACATCCTCTACCAAGTTTTCCAAGAAAGACGATTCAAGATAAACCTTTTTAAAACAGAAACGATGACTTGGAATTGAAATGAAAGCAGTGATAATACATATCCATGATCCATTATAAAAAAATCACAATGCGTAATTAGGAAATACTAAGCAAAACACATTAATGTATGGATCATTTATAACAAATTTGTTATAGGTAATAAGAAAATTGGACATAGACTACGCTGTGCTAGATGTGGTTATGGCTAACAACACAAATTTCCTATAAAAACAAAACATTTACCTGAAAACTTGAGTCTGTTATTTAATAAACTTTGTCAAACAGAAAGAGTCATATAGATGCCATGTATGACGTCGTACCTGTTTAGAAATATCTAGACTGTCAGTCATACAACCGCTTTTTCTTATCAGTGGTTAAACATATATTTTTGCGAGTGAGGCATGTGTTTTTTTGGGTTAGCACTATAGAATCAAAATCAAAGAACTCTAGCAAATAACATAAACCGCATGAAATGAGGGCTTTAAGCAGAATGAAGAACTAAAATGAACATCACAGGGAATTCGAAGAGATGACAATAACATTATCAAGATAGTGACATTCTAGACTACTTCAAGTAAAATTTAAGAAGGAAGAGAAAATACCCACCCCTTCAATGCTAGAAAGAGCAATAACACCTACTCGAGTTAAAAATTCGATGGATAATTGTTTTTAATAGAAATATTTTATAAATTTCAACCGAGAGTAGTACCGTCTGTTCCTCCAGGAATGCCAAATATTTCCTCATAAGGAAACGGTTAATATTACCATTACTATTTAGGCAGCAAGTTGTGAAAATGTCTCTGCAAATGTAAGGTACAATACAAATATCTACATAAAACGCAAGGAAACATCATTTATTTCGAATGAATAAACCAGAATAAATATTGAACCCAAACCGCTTGCATGCAGATAGAAAACAAATAATATACCGTCCTTATTCCCACTTTTGACATGCATGCAATAATCTCATTCGGAAACACTCCACATTGAGCGGCTCTTGCGACTTTAATTGGGTAAACCATATTAAAAAAATAAAAAAAATGGTTTCCGTTACTTATTCAAATGTAAAAAGATGTTCGACTTTATTGGTTTCTTTATGCGCAGAAACTATGCGAATTTTGATGAATCCTTATATCCATCCAGTTTTTATACGCCCGTAACTCTTCATAGAGGAATGGTGGTGCTTATTTTCCTTCTAAAATTGATCAGAAATACCAGATTACAAAGAATCAACGTGAGTTATAGATTCCGGATATTCCTCGATGTTTTTGTATAGGAGGCAGCTTGCTTAGAAAAGAAGAGACATCCGGTAATACCCTTCCAAAATCCATACAAATTAATGGATATAAGATAAGATAAAACTCGTCTAGTTTTCTATATCTCGTGAATTCGAACCATGTATTGATCAAAGCAGGAATATACAGCATTTCGGAGGGAAAAGTGAGAGAGAATTAGTAAAACGAAGAATTGGTAGAATTTTCGAGGAAAGGTTAGCCTCGATGTCAAAAAAAATTGTTATATGAGGGCATAATTTTTCAAGAAAAAGCCCCAGTCGTAAATGGAAGGGAACACATGAGAAACGTCAGAGAAAGAATCTTTGTTATCAAAATAAGAGAGAAAAACTGCTGGATTGCATCACTGTCTGTGAGAAAAAATAATATCCACATAGAAATCCTGAAATGAATGTTCTGCTCCAATAGACTTTTGTTTAAAAAGATTCTTTGTATATATTTAAACATGTTTATATTATATTTTCCTGATTTCACAGGGTGGGTAAATATAGGCCGTATCCTATGATACTTTTCAAGCTGAAAGCAACAATGCTCGTAATATAATTAACTGGTCACATACAAAACAATAATACCGAAATCAGAATTAAAAACAAAGACTCAATCGTAGGAGGCGTTCAATAATCGACCAACAAAATGTTTCATAACCCACACGTTACCCCTTTTTATTGATAATAACACTTATTTTTCATATTTCCATACACGTAAAACATCTTTTCACTCTAGATTGACCAATGTTTCATCCAGTCAACGAGCGCGTGTTTCTTGTAGACCGAGTCACAATAAAGTATTCATCTCTGCTATTTATGAATATAAGATTTTCTTTTGTCGTTTCCTTTCCTTTCAAGAGAGAACTACCAAACAATATAAAACGTGACTGAGTCTCTGATAAAACGGTAACTAAAGAATTTGATTAAAAAATATATTATCAAATAGCTTCACCACTAAAGAGCTCAAAATTTTATATGGTCTTCATGACGCTTTGCTTAGTAAAGACAGATAAATGAACATGAATGGAAAGATGGAATGATAAAGACTGAAGACTATTTTCAAAGTCCTTCTTACTCTAAAGCTCTGACTTCGATTGTAATAAATAATACAATAATAATAATTTTCTCCGCTTTTAGATTTTAATTGTATTTTCATTTTAATAATTTTCGCCATATTCATGGCCCAAGATCCACTCAAGATATAGAGTTAGTGAATGAGTTTGTTGTATATAGAAGAAAGAATAGTCTTTGAGCAAACGCCAAGAATGCAATGATCAAAACTGTATCCTCTTAGGAGTCTATTCCACAACGTAGACTTTAGTGAAAGAAGATGTCTGATTGGAAGTATATTCTTACTAATAAATTATAAAATAAGTTGTCCATATACATATATCTGTAATTACTGTTTCTTTCGGGGAAACCACTACAAGATGGCCAATTATTTGAAAGTAACTGTGTAACACGATTTTTGTCGTTGGATAGCAACTGCTATTTACTATTTACTTACTCATAGAAAGTATGAAAAATACCTAATATTTCCTTTGAAATTTGTTTATATTTCTGAGATGAAGTATTGTAATTATTTATACTATTTACATTATTCGAACTGTTGTCATCATCTTCGTTGGCATATTCACGACGTTTCGGCCGTTGTACGCTTTGGCACGTGAAACTATAACAATTTACCCGGGTAATCGGAATAATGGGTTCTCTTCGAAATTCCAATCACATGAAGAAGGCCGAAGCGTACAACGGCCGAAACGTCGTAAATATAGCAACAGTCCGAACAATATAAATAGTGAAAATAATTACAAAGCCTTATCTCGGAAATATAGACAGATCCCGAACAAGGAACGGAGCGTTCAATGCCTGAAACATCGTGAATATAGCAACAGAAATGAGGATAGCAGTTCAAAAAGTATAAATAGTGTAAATAATTACACTACCTCATCTAAGAAATATAGATAGAGTTTGAACAAGACCGGAGAGTACAACGGCCGAAACGTCGTGAATATGGCAAAAAAGATGGGGGCAAAAATCCGAACAATGTAAACTCATGTAAAGATTTTCATTTAAAGTTTTATGACCAGAATAATAATATTTCTCAAATTGGCAAATTTGAACATTACTGTTAATACATAAAATAGAAACAAAACTGCATATGATTCAAAAGTAGCATGTATTTATTCTAGGATTGCACAAAACATTTAGAATTAGTTTAGATTAGAGTAATTGTTCGCGATTTACGCATATTACTTGAAATTATTTTAAAAATCAGCCACCAAATATAGTTTCCCGTCATGTTTTCGATTTCTGATACTTGGCAGAATCGTTCAAAGTCCAGCATATTCTGGTCGAAGCCCTCGCCCAGCTACTGGGATTACGTCCTTATGTTCTTCTTGAATTCATCAAGATGAGCATCACAGATATGGACTTTGGGGGACATCCTGCAGTCCATTTTTTTCATAGTTCTTCTCCAGGGCCTCAACAAGTTCTACATTGTTTTCGGCCTTGATACTTCCAGAAAGCACTGCACCAATGCGACAACGCTGTTCCACGCTGTTTTCCCCTTCCATGTGATCTTCTCGGGGAATTCCTTGCACTCTAAGATTTTCTTTATTTTGGTCCGACGAAGACAGCTTTGATTTTTGCCGCAGACAGCTTAGCGAAGGTGACTTGAAGGCTGCATACACCTTATCTAATCTGCAAAAAATTGTCTAACAAATTATTTTATGAGACCCAATGTTAAGTGAAGTGGAGGAAATATTATTTTCTAGTGTCCAAGAGTGGCTACTATTTGATGTTGTTACTCCCCGCACGGACATCGTTCTGTGGTAGCCAGTCCTGACTGTAGTAGTGTGACGCAGTATCCATGCTGTTCTAAAGGCAAATATAACAAGAAATCTCGGTAAAGCCTCCTTAGTGACCGATCAGGTAGGCTACCACTTTGTAGTCTCTGATAACCTACAACCGTACTATTTACATGATCTTGACGCTAATGTTTTCCTCGCAGGGCTGCATCGAGTAAGCCAGGGGAAGAGATGCATATATGCCCCCGTTATGAAGCAGTACGGTTTTGAGCATCCTGGATGTGCTATTGATGAATAGTCTACAGGCGATTCCATTTGCCTCGAAAAGTCCGGTCAATTTGATCCAGAATCAAAGCTCAGCTTAGTGTTTTCGCTAATCTTCAACCTTTCATCTAACAAATTCCACTGTTTTAATCTTGATGACGAAAGCTCGGTAATGGACTTTGTGAGACCAATATCCCTAATCAGATCGCTGATTGATTGAACTAGTTTTAGCTGCACCTCCGTAATGTGGATCAATGATTTTCTCTTCTGAATTGTTATCTTCTGAAGACGGCTTCTTTGTCGTTGAAAGAGAGTTGATAAGAGGAGCTCAGTGCAGTGTGACAATGGATGACGAAAAGTTTGGATATATCATAGCAGATACATCTTGCCTGCTCGACGTATGGAAGGTAATTTTCTCTATGGAGAAAAAGGAATTGTTTGAGTCGTCAGTTGGTTCCCCTCCAAATTACTAGCCTTGCATATTTCCTGGATCTATTTTTCCCCCTCTTTATCATAAAGGAGCAAAATAAAAAAATGACCATAAAAATGCGAATATGTTTCAGCCTGTTTAAAAAAAAAACAACCAAAACTTTCTATTTTACCTTCTAGACTTCTTTTGCAGAGATCGCAGGTGGAATGAGGTGCCTAGTTTTCGTCTTGATTCCCGACAGACATGCCGAAATATGCTTTGTAGGCCTCACACATTTTTGCAGATTTTGCCACAGAGTACTTTTCGATCTTTTCTTGATTAATTCAACACATGCATCTCAAAATGTCTGCACGATGCTTACAACCGCTTGCTACCAACCTTAAGAAATGTATCCATTAAAAGCTACAAAGGAGAGGAAATTTCTGAGAGCCATGTTGCCTGACATCCTGAGAGGGTACAACATATAGAAGGAGGAACAGAAGAAACAAGATGAAAAGTTTATACGGTAGATCATTGTTATTTTGACGTATCATGAACCATTTTTATTTAATGGAAAGACTTTGCCGCTTCCGCTTTAGATACCCTAATTTACACTGTCACAACACGCAAGCCACTAATCTAACATTGTGCGGCATGCCACTAATCTGACATTGTGCGGCATGCCACTAGTGTTTACAGATGGTACTGTACTGTACTGTTGCGGCATTCACCCTGGGCGGATTGAGCCGGCTTCTTCCTGTTATGAGAAGAAGATTCTTGGGATAAATTACAGAAGTAGGGTACCCAGGCCTACTCAGATAACGTTCTTGCTTGCCGCGGGGTTCCCACAGACGCAGAGACAGGAACGACCAGAAGCCGCCGTTTACCGATACAGACGCTCCTTGGATTTTCACCAGAGCCCTTGTTAGCCGGCGTATGTGTCAGACCTGTCCGCCTTGGGTGGCCCTACCAGGAACGAAGTTCCGGGCGGCATAGCTCTGACACACCGTTTACACACCCCCACCGACTGTGAGGTAAGGGTTGGACTTTGGGGGCTTACAGTACCAGGTGTTCCCAGGCGGTCCCCCATCTAAGTACTGACCTGGCTCTACGCTGCTTAACTTCGGTGATCGTACGAGAACCGGTGTTTCAGCGTGATTTGACCGTAAGCGTTTACAGATGGTGGCCTGCTGTCGGACCGCCGGAGTTTCCTCTTTGCAATGCTACACACTTTCGGACCGCTAGAGGCCCATCGGTGGCCAGCCGTTGCTTGTCAGCGGCTGCCACCAGATGATCGCTGGCGTTGCCATCTGCGGCCCGCCAGCGGGCTACTAGCTGTCTGCATATAGGGAATAAGTAATTAAAAATAATAATTCTTCATTTTTTGTGCTTTTAAATAGTAACTAAAAGCGCCGAATGTTGGGTTTCATCAGGGCACTGTACTTCAGGCTGCATTTTATCAAATTCTAAGAAGACGGTTAATTTGATAATTACGTATAAGGCGCAGTTATATTCTTAAATGAATTTAACTAAAATGTCATGTTCTAAGACATGAAGCAATGCATATTATTCTGTCTTCATTTATATCCGAGAAATTTTCACAGAAAATATCCTGTCGAAGGACGAATATTTCTGTGAAAATTTCTCGGACATTCAGGCCGGTAAATGTTGTCTAATACTGTTTATTATAAACAGAGCATTTACTTAAATATTTGTATCTATAAAAAGAATGTATAAACATAAAAATGTCTTAAAATATTTGTCGGACTTCATTTCATAATGTGTATAAAGTTTATCTTTAAACGATTTACATAATTTCTAATAAAATTATTTGAAAGATTATTCTTATAAAAATAAGAATTTCAATATAACTTGGATTGCGTTATTTTCGTTGAATTAAAATTGTTGCTAAAACATTTATCAGTAAGGTTTAGATCCTTTTAATATTGTCTTCTGGGTTCAGTCAATTGAATTAAAACATGTAACGGAAGTTAATAAATGCCTTTATCATTGAATTTGATTCCTTCAGGAAGCATACGAAATCTGGACTGAATATTATATTTCTTCATGTTTCTAAGAATTATTCCTTATAAAAATCATCTTATCTATAATTCCAATAAGATTACTACAGAATGCAATGAATCGGGGGCGCATTTGTAAAACGCTTCCGAAAGTTATGCTATAAAAACAGTTCAGATAATGAATGCATTTTCTCCGTTTCTTCTTGATTTACAAAAGTCATTGTCATGCAAGAAAAAGACCGGCCAGCATTGTTCGAGATTTTACAATTTTTATTTAATTTCTTTCTTTTTTTTTTTGTCGTCTAAAACTTTGTGTTTCAATATGGATTAATATCTTTCCCAACATTTCTTCGCATAATTTCCAATTATAAATCAGCTTTATTTTTTCTAAATTTGTTACTTTTATACCTTTTCCTTTTTCCATTAATCTTCACGCAGATTTCTCTCCCTTTTATTGCTCTCGAATAAGATAGCATTTATTTCCTACGATTCTTGCAGTTTTATTTGCTCTCAGGATAATTAGAGAATAATTTCAGAAAATTATAGCCATATTTACGCATTACGTTGTCGCTGTTGGCAACAGTATATTATTATCTTTAAATCTCATATCGGACACATCAGCTTCATCATATTTACATTAGGTGGATTTTTATAAGACAATCGTCTGTCTGTTAAATCTACAGTCTTGTTTCCAATGTGAAATCATTGTGCGTATGCAGATGTAATAACTGGTTGGTTTACAATGAATAAAATACTCCATTTTTAAACATAACGTTGTTACTTTTAATCAGAAGTAATTTGATTTCATTGTCTCAACGCGTTTGCATAAGAATGACTCGTCATTATAAAGCTCTCTAATTTAAAATTCTTGAAAATTTTCAGGACAAAACAATATTTCTGATTTCTAACACGTTTATCCTGTATGCAAAGTTCAAAATGCTGAATAGATAATAGACAGGTTAGAATAAATCAAACGAATATGGTCAATACTTCAATGAAATGTATGAATAAATCAATAACTGTATGAACGTAAAACAACTGTGCTGTTCCAATGCTCTCATTATTCAAAGAACAAATTGTTTTTCCCTAAATTTCTAATATCATTCGCCAACGTTCAGGTAGATTTTGTATTTCCTCATTGAATATTTGATTCTTCGAAAATATATTTGATATCTGTCCCTTCAAAATTAACCAGACCAAGAATGTTGCATAGAATAAAGCAACAAACAGATTGAAAGAGAAACACACTGCTTGAGATGATGGACTATCAACAAACAAATTTCGTTCAGCGTCACATTTAAAGATGGAAATTGCCGTTGTCAAGTAGCAATATCACCAATTTTTAGTCAGAAAATATAATTTACTCTTCGGAATGCCCTATTTAATGAACCCGATTTCTCATTCTTTAATTACGGAATAACTATTTGCCGACGTTAAAGTCATTCAATGTGAAGAATTCCGCTTAAATCATACCAAAAGGAAAATTAATCTTAAAAACTTTCTGTTTCGTAATTTACTATTTAACTTTCTGCTCTATCAGTCAGGTGAAGTTAGTTTATTTTAAATGTGGCAATGTATAATTTTGGTAAATATTCCCATTTTCATTTCATTTTTCGAAGACTATTCGTATTTTCTAACCCTTTTCCGTAAGTAAATTCATTAACGTTTTGCAAATTCAAACAGAAATCCTTTGTTTCAAATATTAATTAACTGAGAAACCAAACTCAAAATTCCAAAGAACCACATGACATTTACTAGCGATTTTATATTTTAGTAGGCACTGATTCGGGGGATTTAAACTTAAATATTTTTTGTTTAGTTCACTGATCCGAAATGATTCATGACAGGAATTCGTTTTTATATTTATTTCCAGGTATATCTTCAATGGGTTTTTGTTCATAATTATACATAATACATTTTGCAGTTTTTCCTAAGATTTTTAAACTTTGAAAATCTGCTTCAAATGGTTACGCTCAAATCCTTATCCGAAGTAGTTAATCATTTAAATTTTCCAGAAAGAATTGTGTCCTGCGTATAAATTTGCTCAATTACTGGGGCCATTTTAACTAATCACAGCTCACATGTACACAAAGCACAAATATCTTTCAAGATATAAATTTTATTACTGCCATTATTTCATTCATTGAGACGTTAACTATGATTAAACAAGACGTAAAATTTGAAAGAACATTTAGTCTCATTTACTCTTTTCATTTGGTTTCGCTACTTTTGTTTGTTTCCAACGTGGAAAATAATGCCTCATTCGTTTCTAATCTGCTGAATATATTAATTTTATGCTTTTGCCAGTGTAATCTCTCAAAGCTTACTTTTAAAATATTTTTATTTAAAAAAAATACATTTTAAATTTGTTTTCCGACAAACAAAATATGGTAAAAAAAGAAATATGATTGCATTCTGCAACTTGTATTGCCTCTTTCCAGTCATCGTAACACTTGAAAACATCAATAAAAATGCAAACTCTGAAAATGATATTCTACAGAACAACGCTAATCATGAAAAGACCACGTCAAAAACGCAACAGTGCCAGACACGTTCAGACAAAGCACAGGAAGAACTCTTAAACACTGTCAAATGTGCAAACAATCTTTCTACTACCATCCTACAAGATATCTTCTTACCCGAAAGAAAAAAAGACAAACACGTAAAAATAATCTATTTTCACTGAGTGGACTGAAGAATCTTTCCCACAAGCTCAGATATTGGCACTCAACCAAGAAATATGGATTGAGTGGTTCAGGTGCTCTGCCCTGCAGCGGTCCCACTGCCAGAACCGATGATGATATTCTCAAATTTTTAAATACTTAGATTTTTATTCTCAATGTTTTAAAACTCTTTAAAGATATATGAAGAAAGGGAAAGGAAAGAAAAAGAAGAAAATAGATGCCGACGTGAAATTATTTAAATTAATGCATAAGGTAAAAAGCTAAATTGAATATTCGTATAATAAACTCGATTTCTAAATAAGCAAATGATTAAGCCATGGCTTATAAATTGATCTACTGACAGAATCAATTAAAATGACTGAAATCTCATCTATAATTAACTAAATAAGACAAAAATATATGCAATATGTTCAACGATTATTTCGTATTCAGCTAGAAGTTTCTCAACATCATTAAACCATCGACTTTATTCATTCAATCATCAGTACATATAACAGAGTTCAAATGATACAATTAATAATTTAATTTAAAAGTTACACTCTGCTACAATTCGGCACGTAGGAAAATATAATATGCAAAAAGATTTCAAATTTTGTTAACTTCTTATATTTTGATTGATTGATTCTTTTTCGATGGCTCATCCACTTTTTGCAGGTTATTTAAAGCCAAAAGTAAAGTGCTCATTTTTCATCCTCTTGGAAACTCTTTTTGCCTTCCAATAATATACCTTGTTCTAAATTTTCATTGCGATTTCTCTGTGTAGTGTTTTCCACATTAGTGGAAAATTCAAATTTAATTTGAAAGGTTATATCGTGTCAATATATAAGTTGTTACCAGAAAAATTAAATTACTGTAACAAGGTCGACAATCTTTCTCACCGCAGTCTGTATTGCACATTCATAAATTTACCATTGCATTCTGTGCATTGCATATTTTCGACAGATCTAGCCTGGTGTTTCGGTTATTTATCTAGAGATTTTGAACAAAGTCTAAAGTAGAATCTGCAATGTTATCGGTTCGGTCCTGGCATCTGGGTAATTCCTTTTCTTTCGCAGTTTCCCATTCCCTGTGCCTTTTCTATAAATATGTTTGTGACAATTGTTCAGGTGAGATTTCATCTTTGGTACTTTTTTTCATGAATGTAATGAAAGCACATGACTGACAAATAGATTTCATCATTTTAGCCAGAAGGAAAGCCGTAAGTTCTATTTAATAGTTACTTCTCTCGCACTCCTCACCTGTTGGACTCATTTCTGCCTTCCCACTTCCCTTCTGTGTCTTGAAACGTTTTCTTTTATTGTTTTCTATCCACAGCGAAATTTCCTCAGTTTCTTTCGAAACTTATCCCTCGGTAACCATCTGTCACTCACTACGGACGTGTTTCTCAGTAACTACATGCCCCTCTGTAACCACTTGCCCCTGAGTAACTACATGTCATTCTGTTACCACTTGTCCCTCAGTAACCATTTGTCGATCAGTAACCACTTGTCATCAGTAAACACTGACCCTTAAGTATACACTTGTTCCTCAGTAAACATCTGTCCTCACTAATCACGTGTTTCTCAGTAACTACATATCCGTCAGTAACCACTTCCCCCTCAGTAATCACATGTATCTCAGTAACTACTTTCCCCTCTGTAACCACTTGCCCTTCAATATACACATGTCCTTCAGTTACCACTTGTCCTCAGTAAACACTTGCCCCTAAATATCCACTTGTCTCTCAGTAACCTCTTACGTCTTAGATATATCGACTTGTTTGGAATTACATTTTTAAAAGACAAGATTCTTTGGAATACTTATTCTCCTTCTATGTGCCATATGCTTCCAGGACGCTGGCGATCATAGCCCTCCCTTTCCTTTTGTAGCTCTTAGTAAATATCATATTTTGGATATTTCATTAAAATCATTTTCTGCAAAATATTGATACAAGCAAGTTATCTAGATAATGAGATATTTTTCTCTATCCGTCTTGCCTTCAATATTTCCAGTGAGTGTCAAATTTTCTAAGCTCTCTTTCATCGTTCATGAAAAAATATAAGCATTCTCGATAGATATCGTCCCTTTAATAATACAAATATATTTGCTATTTTTTTCAAAATTGATTTTGCTTGCAGATACCTTCACATTTTTATTCAGTTACAATTTTCAACATTTTTTTTTTATAGCTGACATTTTTAAGAAAAAAAAAGAGACACAAAGAATATTTCCTTATTGTTGTGGTGTCCTCCCTCTAAAGAGTCTATGTTGGACTAATATAAGATTAGTAGGTGAGAAGGCCTTGGGGGCATAGTCGAATAGAATGTTCAACTGTCAAACTCTCGGACGAAGTTTTGCCGCAAGGCAATGTTTCGTACGGGGAGTTAGACAGTCCCTGAACCGGTCCAGGCTGGTTCAAAGGGAATATTTTTGGCCAAGACTACGGGCTGGAAGAAACCCACGTTAAACTTGGCCTTGTGCCACATACATTCCTTGTGGGAAGACTTTTAAATATAAAAGTCGAATAGATTGTTCATCGGTCGAACTCTCTGTCTTGAGCGGAGAGGAACCCGGGCGAGGCTTTGCCGAAGGGCAAAGTTTCGTCCGGGGAGGTAGACACGCCCTGAACCCATTTATGCTGGTTTTAAGGGAATATTTTTGGCCGAGCCTACGGGCTCGGAGAACCCACGGTAAACTCGGCCTTGTGCCACATATATCCCACATGTGGGGGCTGATAAATATAACAGTCGAATAGATCTGTTCCAGCTGTGCTGTTCAAAATCTCTGCCTCCGGCCAGAGAGGATCCTCAGACGAGGCTATATCGAAGTGTAGAGTCTCGTCCCAGGAAACAGCTACCCATCACGTTTTTTACGGGGTCTATGGGGAATTTTTGGCCGCGCCTACGTGCATGGAATCCCCCCATCACATTAAACTCGGTCTTGTGCTATATCCTACCTGCTAAATATAACAGTCGAATAGATTGAACGCTAGGTCAACCGACACAGGCTAACTAGTCGTGTAATACTCTTCTGTTGTACTTACTGCTTAATATATGATATATCTGTAACGCTTGTTTTGTTATTTCTTTAACCATTTGCTTGGTCACAACACTTATATATGTACACAATTTCAAAATTTCATTTAAATAATACGAAAACATGTTTTATATAATTTCATTTGATATTACTCTATAAATATTTTCATAGATTTTATCAGTTCGTTGATAGGTGTGGGTTTGTCGAAGGTTTTGTGTGATCAGTGTATCTTGTTCATCCGTAAATAATAAAAAAATGTACACATTCTGTTGAAATACATTAAATAATAAAATTCTAAAATCTTTCAAAATAAATGTCTGTGTAGATTGACTTTATTTTGTTACCCTTCAAGAATATATTAGATATTATTTCATACAATCCGTCTTCTTCGGAAATTATGACGTTTCAAAATGATAAATTGTAATTGATTTCGGATGTCGAAGTGATTTACAATTTACGTCAGATTTTGCATGCAAATTTAAAATTAAAGATGTCGATAAGAATATATAAATTCCCACTGGAAGGTTGTCGATGATTACAGATTTTCACACTTGTGCTGCAATGCAAATGTGAATGTTGAAAATAATAATTAAACATGTCGTAATCTTTCCATTGAATTGAGAACGTGTAAGGGAAAATAGTGTCAACGGCAGACAATGTCCTATGTGCAGTGTTTTATAACTCAGCAACGAGACTTGAAAGCGTTAACATTTATGTAAATATAGAGAGCGTCCAGATGGCAGAATTAGCAAAAAAATAACTGTAAGCGAAATGAAACGATTCTTTGAGATTTCAGAAGATTAGTTGTCATTTCAACGCCGGTGAAGCCAGTTTAAATGCTGGAATGAAATCCCAACATGTACTACTACTAATAATAATATGTAGGAAGTATGGAATTAAAGACGCCGAGAAATGGTACTGTTAAAACCCAGAGAATGGAAATGTTTCTAGGAATATTAGCTGCTTCTATATAAGGAAACATTCAGCATTCAGTAACCGAGCAATCAGTTCCTCCCTCGCTTGATATTTATTATATATTTCTATTTGAACATTTTTTAGGAAAATAAGTTTCTCAATTCAACTTATTGTTATTTATCTATCCGTTTTTGATGTCGGCACCATTGCTTTTTTTTAATATAGTGCGGAACGTCTCTGTCATGATTGTGTTATTTTTTCTCTTCAAAGTACATGTGCCATTCATTTTAGGTGTTGACGTTTCTGAATTTCAACTGTTGTGATTTCTGTTAATTCTCAAAGATCTTTGTTTGTGAGTGTAGCAACCACGCTAAGGGCTAAAGTTTTAATTCACCGGAAGCCATTTTTACCAACTGATCCGAGAAAGCTGTTGTATACAGGTGACGGTTCAGATATTTCTGAAAGAGATTGGTGCTATGCCCGACATCCACATGAAAGTTTCGATCGGGCGAGGCTATTTAAGAATGAATGTTTTTGTTTTTTTTAATTGAAAACAACCACGTCTTATGGAATATTTGCATACGAACTGACTGAATCCAAACCCCACCTTGTTGACAAAGAAATAAGAAAATACCTCTTCAGTGACATGGCTGTTACTGTTGGCCATTAATATCAAAATTAATGAAATTCTGAAGAGCAAGAAATACACCTATGTCCGAAATGAAGTTGTCAGGACGTTAAAGCTCTTATTGTTATACAATTAAGGGACTGTGGTCTACATCACTGAACATGTAATCTAATTTAAGCCAAATATCGCTTTAGAAGTTTGTATTGCTTGGCAGTCCAAACATTCTTTGAAATAATAATAATAATGATAAGATGATGAAGAAAAAAGGAAGACGAACAACAATAACAAAAAGGACAAATAAACCATAATAAATCTACCGTAGTGGAAACGAACCCAAAAAAGAAATCAAAAGCAAATGCAAATGCAAAAACGGTGGAAAGATAAGTCTCTTCACGGTCAATAGTCTGCCCATACCAGACAAACTGATGTAGACAAACCACGTACTCATTAGTGGTTTCATAGAGCAGGGTTGGGATAAAAACTAAATCCGAATGCTTTATTCTTGATGCACAAGACCAATGCTTCGTAACTAATAAAATAATGTGGCACATGGTGACTTCACTATTTCCAGTAGTTGTTGGAGCCCTCAAATTGTTTGGAAAAAGGCTCCGATTGACTCATTGAAGAGATAGCTGGTAGCCCATGCCTTAAAGAAATACCAAAATTTCTACTCACAAATCTACACATTACAAAGTTATTTACCTTTGTAAAATGCGTGAAATTATTTTTTTAAATGATCAGTGCAAAATGTCATGAAGAAATTTCTGACCGTAGGTTTCTGGTTGGAGCCCTGAAGGAAATGTGTATACAGCAGAAATGAAAAGAAATAATAATAATATTTTATAAGCATTTCACCCCAAACTAGGGAGGAGTGTAACTAGTACGTAAGGGGGCTACAGAGAGTGAAAGCAAGAAAAAACAATAGGGGGTTTGAGGAAAGGATAAAAAATAACGGAGGTGAATGCATTTTGAAGATTATAGCAACCAGGGAAGCAAATAAGAAGAATGGGGTCCCACTGTCGAGAAGTGCGAGAGAAGAAACTGTTGGAGTAGAAGAGGCGGTTACAGTTAACTGTTTCGGCAATAAATATCTGAGACCGAGATGTCAACCTAGTAGCACGCTTAAATTCATGAAATCTTGGTAGCAGTGATAATAGCTCGTCAGAGCAAATGCCATGAAAATATTTGTAGAAAAGACAGAGGGAAGCTATACCACGTCTTTGAGAAAATGACTGGTGTCGAGATCCAAAGTCAGGGCTTTGAATTTTGTCAAGAAACTCGAATATATGAGAACAGTATTCCATGCATGAACGAATGGTAAATTGTTGATGTGAAGGATGGACTCAGAAAGGAAAAGAAAATCCTGGCGCGTCACAGAGAACCAACATTCATTGCGGTAGATGCAGCTATTGATTCAATGTAGTTGTTCAAACTCAGGTCAGCGAAAAACGTAAAACCAAGGAGGCGCGGCTAGGCGCTCTCCAGACGTTGAGTATCACCCATGCTGATAGGAGGCATGGACGTTTCTCTATACTGAGTAAATGAGAGCAGTTTCGTTTCAGAAACTTTAGTATTTACAAGCCATTTCCTGCACCAGATTGGAGGTGATTTTTGAGAACGATTCCCAGGTTAATTTTGTCAGCTATACAGAACTTACTATTGAGAAAGGAGTAAATGATAGTGTCACCTGCGTCGATACCTGCCTAATAGCTGATGACATCAGGAAGATCATTGATGGAGATCAGAAACAGTGTATTATCAAATATAGATCCTTGGGGAACACCTGCGTTCGGAAAAAAGGGAACTTGTAGAGAACCCGTTAAGGACGGCATTTGTTTCCTGATCTGACAAGAATAATTAGATTAAATCAAATAAGCGACCAGTAATACTCTATCCCTGAAGTTTACGTAGAAGGCCGTCCTGCCAAACCCTGCCAAACGCTTCCGATATATATATATATATATATATATATATATATATATATATATATATATATATATATATAACATATAAACTTACATATAACAGCTCGAGCCTCGCCGTTATTATCAAGAGATTGGTATACATATCAGTTATGGCCGTAAGCACATCAGCGGTAGACCAGGCAGAGCGGAAACCATATTGTTTGTTAGAGAGTAGATCGTAGGAGGTAAGATGCTTAACCACATTGGCATTGATTAAAGCCGCGGAGACTTTGGCGAAGAATAGTAGGAGACTGATAAGACGGTACCTAGATGTGTTAGTAGCATCTCGAAAATCGTGACGACAGAGGAGGACTTCCAACAGTCTGGAAAGCAATAATCGGTACGGCAATAATTTGGAGAGAACTGGAGCCATCTCTTAGTGCACACTTCTTTAGGACTACGGCTGGTATCCCGTCTCCACCATTTGCTTTATGGGAGTCTAATTTATAGATGATGTCCAATACCATCGACGGGGTTATGCCCATTTCACTCGGCAGAGTCTCAGTTCTAGGTGGAAAATCAGGTGTGCGTCTTCCGCATGAGCCGAATGTTGTCGGATGAGAATTTCCAAGCAAAGCATTCAGCTTTAAAAGTTGTGGATTGAATAGAGAAGGGATTGAGGATTTAAGTAGTTCAGGATACTTATTCTTACAGAGTCGACAGTAATTTTTAGAACCAAACTAACGAGATGTAATACGTTGTTTCATTCTATCAGCAAACAGTAACTTTGTTACACTCATTGGGAACAGAGACAGAGAGATGTCTCTTGCAATCTGACATGTCGCTCCGGTACAGAAGGAAGATGTTTTTCTATGGTCTATAGCGGCAGAGCAAGCAGGTGAGACCTAAGGCGATGATCGCGGTTTAACTTGATATTTCCTTGCTGGGATGAACTCTTCGATGTCAGCTTTTACACATGAGGAGACGCAAATTTTTGTAAGTTGATGATAAAAAATAATATACATTAAATAATATAAATATCTTTGAGTAGCACAGAACTGTTTAACCGAAAACATTTGAGCATGCCTCTAGTAGCTGACTCATTGAGCATTTCTTTTCATGGGGGATTGTACGGAATGAGCTTAGTGGTCGAGTTTTGAGACTCTTTCTTTATCTTTTTTTTTTTAATTTGATGGATGAAATAGCAAGGCGACACATCGAACTTAATTGAGATCAACTTCAATTGGAGACAGAGAAGACAGTCAGATCTATCCAACATGAGGGTATTTCTAACTTGATCGCCCTCATATGATTATGCGTTGTTTTTAACAAAAATTGGACTACATGATATATAAGATTTGATCAACGTACATAATATAACTTTATCATACTTGTAGAAATAATTTTTACATCGTGCTTCGTATATTTGTACTGGAAGCACAACAATAACAATAATAATAATAATAATAATAATAACTGGAAAATTTGCAATTTCTACGAGAAGGAAACTGAAAGAAAACGTTATGAACACCACCCAGACCCGGTAACGGAGATAGAACCTGTTACAATTCTATGTGACTACACAATACACACTGACAGAACAATCAAAGCCAACCGCCCAGATGTTGTTATTAAAGACACAAACAAAAACGGTGCCTCCTTATTGATATGGCATTCCCTGTAGACTCCAATGTATCTTTGAAGATATTCAAAAAGCTGTCAAAGTACAAGGACCTTGAAATAGAAATCTGAAAAATGTGGCATATGGGAACATCAACAATCTCTGTTGTAGTTGGAGCCCTAGGACTGGTTGGAAAAGATTGCAGTAGACTAATTGAAGGGATTCCTGGAAGTCCATGCCTCAAGGAGATACAAAAAATTGTTCTGACAAGTACAGCCCACACGTAACGAAGGGCTTTCTCTATGTATTTTTATTTTTTTTCGTCAGTGGAAAGTGTCATGATGCCATTTCAAACCTTAGGTCTTTGGGCGAGAGCCGGAAAGAAATGTGTAAACGCCAGAAATCAAAGATAATAATAATAATAATAATAATAATAATAATAATAATAATAATAATGATACACGCTAATCATCAAAGATGAACACAATAACATTGTCTTAATGATTAATGTCACAGTCCCAATTGGTTGCAATGTTCTATTAACATTATTCAGAAACCTCGCAAAATGTAAGTACCTACAAATACAGACAATTTGGCAAATGATGTCTACTAATAAGTAGTGGCAGGTGCACTCTGTCTCATTAACAAAAGCATACAAAAATTCATCAAGCAAATCACTGGGAAAATTTGTCTCCGCGTAATTCAGAAACTTGGACATAGCAACACAGCTCATATCCCGTGTAGTTCATTGTCCACATAAATTTTATTTTCGTCCAAATAAAGATAAGTTAATCGTCACCGAATATTCTGGACATGGTTGTACGTATATATTATCACAGACTTTCAAAGTAAAACAGTAATAAAGATATCTGTCTATATCTCTGAAATGAGGTATTATGATTACTTACATTGTTTATATTATCCAGACTCTTATCTGCATCTTCATTGCCATATTCACGAAATGTCTGCCGTTTGACGTTCCGGCCTTCTTCACGTGAATGGAATCTCGAACCGAACTCTTTATTTCGTCTACCGGGGTAGAGTATTCTAATTTCACGTGCCATTCCTCTTCCGGATGTCTCAGTTATTTCCCTTTAATTCAACTAACCAAGTATTGTACTCATAACTCTTTCGGTTTAGTCACTAGGTCTAACCAACGCCTTTACCCACGAAAGAAAAAGTTGTGCTCGAAATTCCAATCACCTGAAGCAGTCCGGCGCGTACAACGTCCGAAACGTTGTGAATATGCCAATGAAAATGAGGATAACAGTCCGAATAATGTAAATAGTACAAGTAATCATAATACCTTATCTCATAGATATAGAGGCCGAAACGTTGTGAATATACCAATGAAGATGAGGATAACAGTTCGAGTAATGTAAATAATGTAAGCAATAATGATAATAATAGCATTTTGGCTGCGACAATGCACAAAATTACCTGAGACTTTGTCCTCGGAAGTAAAATGTAAGACACAATCACTTTATTGGCGGGCTACTCTCACTTAAGGACTGTAGCAGAACAATGAAGAAAATATTGTTTATAATGAGAGTTTATTGTAGAAAATATAGAGTGAAAAACTGAAAATAGAACTAAAAACAACTCTGCAAAATTATCTGAAGTTAAATAAAAAAAATACCACAGATTCAATGAGACGGATATAAATGCGTTGAAGAAATATAAAAAGAGAATCTTAAAAATTATTAATGACGACCAAGATAAATTTGAAAAAGATAAATTATATATATATATATATATATATATATATATATATATATATATATGTACAGATGGTAGAGCAACAGAACAAATGTAGACTGTGTGGACATATAGAAGATCCCGTCTGTCAAAAACTATGCGAATATAGTGGGTTTGATTGATTCGTTTTTTATGGTTTATCAAATTTTGAAGGTTATTTAAAGTCAGAAAATACTTTTAGATTGATACATATTTTTAGATTATAATAGTTTAGTGATACATGTCTTACTAATTAAACAATCGATGTGGGGAAAGAGGTAGATTCATACTTTTCCTAAGGATATTTTCGCGTAAGGGCTTATAACGATCCAAGTTAGAATTGGAACTCGGCTCTGCGATTAAAAATTCCAAGGCATAATCCATCGAAGGTTTACAGTACCAGGTATTCACAAGCGACCATCCCTCTATGTACTGATCAGGTACGACGTTGCTTAACTTCGGTGATCCTAAGAGAACCTGTATTTCAACGTGATGTGACCATAAGCCTAAGTCAATTGAGTAAGAATACGCAAATTGGCAGGATTAGTTAATGAAGGTTATACATGTTTTAATTAGAAAACCATTAGTTCTTGAATTTACAAATTATTGGTATATGTGCAATCTAGTATTTCAGGATGAAAACACAGAAATCTCAAGAACTTTCATCTTCAATTAGATCGGCCAATACAGGCCAAATAATTAGAGTTAATTATTGTAAATCTTTTTTTTTTTTTAATTTCGTTGAAATACTGTGGATAATAATTAAGTCATGCAAGGCAAGAGAAAAAATACAGAATAAGGCAGTTGAGCGTATCAGTTTTGGAATCATTTCAGAGATTCATAAGCACTGAAAATTTTGGAAAGTCTGCTTATTCGAAAGCAGATAAATAAATGTAATACTGGAATGTTATTTGTGTTAATAAGGAAATCGTCGAACAGAGTCCAAATTCTATCCTAGTCTGTTGCATTCATTTTCGTGTAAATGTCATTGTATAAAGCATGAATACATTTTTCTCTCTCCAGCCTCGGGGTAGGGCACACCTGGTTACCTATCACTATCTAGCTACATTTAACAACCGGTCTTGGAGAAATATTACTCTGAATTCAAAAATGTGAAGAGAGTAACGGGAAATCACTCGAAGAAGCATTGAATATTTCTGAAGAAGTATTGAATATTGCTTCTACATCTTGTCTGGTGCTTCGGTTATGTACTTAGAGATTCTTGGCAAAATCCAAGGGAGAATCAGCAATGTTTTACATCCTGATCTAGCATCTCGGCTTTAATTACTTTCGCACCACCAATATAGATTTCCTGTGTATTTTATTATAAACATTTTAATGGTAATTGTTCTTTAGATATTTTCTTTTTCGTATATTGAATTCATGAATTTAAGCTATGAACTAGATTTAGGCGTCATCATATTTTTTAAGTGTTTCACCCCAAGCAAGGCGGGAGTGCCACTAGCACACAAGAGGTTACAGCGAGTGGGAGCAAGAGTAAGCAAGCGTAATAGAGGAAAGGATGAAGAGAAAGACTGGAAATTCGATCGTGGGATCTGGAGATGTCGATTGATATTGCATTTGAATAATTGAAGATTATAGCTATCAGAGAAGCATGTAAGAGGAAGGGAGTTTCACAGACGGGACATGCGAGACACAAAGATGTTGGAGTAGAAGAAACGGCTACATTTAACAGTTTCGACAGTGAATCGGTGGGACTGAGATGCATGCTTAAATCCATGCAGTTTGGGAACTAGCGAAAGTAACTAGTCGGAGCTGTTACCGTGAAAGTATTTGTAGAAAAGACAGAGGAAAGTGACGGCAGGTCTGTGAGAAAGTGACTGTAGACGAGATGCTAGATGAGGACCAATCACTTTGTATATCTGTCTTTGGATTTTGTCGAGGACATTAAGACGAACGGTGGGGGCCCCCGGCCATATATCGAAGGGTGAATGCTTGATTTATAGATTTGAAGGATGGACTCAGGCGAGAAAAACTTTCTGGGGAGACACAGTGAACCAACTTTCCTTGCGGTAGATGAAGCAATTGTTTCAATGTTTACTGTTGAAATTGTGCAATACTACTGTAGTTTCTACTTTCGTAAAACTCAAATTCAGGTTTCTATCTTTCCTGTCGTTATTACGATGAATCGTCATATTTCTTCTTGAATCCTATTCTTTAATTACCCTTCCTATTTCACTCTCAAGAACCCCTTGAGACTTGTTGGCTTTTTTCGCTATGTTTGGGTGGGGGTAAAAGGATAAAAATACATGGTAACTGTCACATCATAAACAAAATGATATTCTGAAGAACCAATGTGGAATCCGCCCTAACAAAGTATATAAAACATATTTGAAATTGGTAAAATATCAAGAGAAATCTATAACTGAAGTGGCTTGCTGTCACATGATATCCTGTAAAAACCACCATTGTTTTATGAAAACAATGGAGGAAATAATAGTAAAAGATGAAACAATTATTTTCTTTAATTTGTTACTGAGATGTCATCAATCTTAATGATTGATGCGTCAAAATCATAAAAGTTATTAATAATATCATTATTTCATAATAATTTTCTTAATGAAATATTCCAATGAAATGCCTTCAGAATTTATAATTATATTCAGGAATGCTTTCATATCTGCAAAATACGTACTGAAAAGTTCGCAACCCAGCAAAAATTATTTCGTTTTAAAATATATTTGGTCGTATTTTTATGGTGTAGTTTTGGCTAAACACTTTTAAAAATCACGTGGAATATATGCACGTGAAAAATTTATGTCTATAGCTAAATTTTAAATGTATTATTCTGCTAAATCAAACATATATGTACATGCATGTGTATGCGAGAGAGAGTGTGTTTGTGTAAATTAACATGGTAACACATTTACAATACATATATGTATATATATATATATATATATATATATATATATATATATATATATATATATATTACAAATAAATTGATTTAAAATATGTTTTTTTCCGCTACACAGTTCTAACCATGTTTCAAAAATGGAAGCTAAAAGCCACGAATTTAATTTTGCAATTAAATTAATGACATTAGTTCCATTTCATCCTCAAGCGAATTTTGGAGTAACTTTTAAAATTACTGGGTTTTAAAGACACAGCTAAAATCACGTTTCCATGGTTACAGATAAAAATACCTATAAGAACACCGGATTATATATCTTACTCTTCTTTTTATATATATATATATATATATATATATATATATATATATATATATATATATATATATATATATATATATATATATATATATATATATATATAATGTTTAATTTTTCATATCAACATCGTGTACACTAGAGTACAGTACTACAAACACAATCACACAGCCAATATATAAATGCATCTATAATATAAAATAATAATTTTAGGTATTAATATACGTAAAATTATATAATTTATCGCATATGAAGCTGGCAAAATGTCTGTCAAGAAAGTGTACGATAGTAGATTCGAGCAATAATTACATATTTTAATTGTGCAAGGGATATCATAGCTAATATTAAACAATTTCATGGCGTAGAAATCGGATATCATATTCATTTTTCTTAGTTAGCTTTATTAACCCATAGCTAGTGAGAGATTTATGTGTGTGTGTGTGCGTGTGTGTGTGTGTTTGTGTGTGTGTTGTTTTGCATAAGAGAATAGATCATTTCACACTATACTTGACTGTTACTCAGCTACTGGGCTCGTGGTCGAATGGTAATTGCTCCGGTCGTAGCATCCGGCATCGAATCTCGGAATGGTAGATTCCATTGTTAAGAACCGTCAGATGAAGCCTGAAAAAGTGCAAGTGTTTGCCTGTGATATGGGAGTGAAAGTGTGTGGGCACATTTGCTTGGAAGTCGTCAATGGTCAGCTGAGAACGAATTCCTCACCTAAAAGCAGATAAGAACTCTTTAGCTTTGGTGGCAGTCTTTCTAGATTAGGTACCCCAATTAAAAATATATCCTATCCCACGAACGCAGGTGTGCCCCAAGGCTCCATCCTTGGCCCCACTCTTTTCCTTATTTTCATCAATGACCTTCCTGAAGCTATAGATTCCCAAGTTGGCATCTATGCAGACGACACTACAATTTACTCCGGCCTCAAAAACAAATCTACTGTCGGCGACAAAACTAACCTTGCCGTGCGTCTTGAAATGGACCTCCAATCGGTTGTTAACTGGGGCAAGAATTGCCTGGTCAACTTTAACGCCACAAAAACTAAATTACTCTCAATTAACCACCATAGAGATCCTTCCCTGCCCCCCATTAAAATGTCTGATAGTCAACTTCCTGAGAGCAACTCCCTGCGTCTGCTCGGGCTCACGCTGACTGCTGACCTGAGATGGAACAAATACATTGAGTCAATTGCTTCTTCCACCGCGAGGAAAGTTGGCTCTCTGTGCCGCGCCAGGAAATTTTTCTCCCCTGAATCGACACTCCAAATATACAAAACAACCATTCGCCCTTGCATGGAGTATTGCTGCCATATATGGGCTGGAGCACCTTCTGCTTACCTCGGAGTTCTTGACAAGATCCAGAGACGGATATGTAATCTAAATGGCCCTGATCTAGCGTCTTGTCTGCAGTCACTCTCTCACAGACGCGCCGTCGCCTCTCTCTGTCTTTTCTACAAATACTTCCATGGTAACTGCTCTGATGAGCTGCTCTCTGGTTCCCAGACTCCATGAATTCAAGCGCCCTACGAGGCTGGCATCCCGCTCCACCCTTACACCGTAAGAAACCTTCAAATGTAGCCGTCTCTTCTACTCCAATAGCTTCATACCTCGCACTTCTCGCCAGTGGAACACCCTCCCCAATTGCTGTTTCCCTGAAAGCTATAATCTCCAACTATTCAAATGTAATGTCAATCGACATCTCCAATTACCTTGATCTACCCACTATCCTTCTCCTCTTCCTTTCTCCTATCACTCTTATCTGCTCTCGCTCCAAATCTTCCGCAACCCCCTGCATCCTAGTGGCTTCACGCCTTGCTTGGGGCACAATGTTTATATATATATATATATATATATATATAAATCGCCGAGCAGTTGGGGCATTCACAGGGAATTTTAGGCCTAGAATCCTAAAGTAGATTATGGTTCGTGTGTTCGCAATTTGTCACGGACGGCAATAGTGTAGTATCATGATATACAGCTAACCTTGTTTAATTTCATATTTCTCTTTGTCTTGTGGCACCATGCATCCAGGCGATTTGAAAGATATATTTATAGATATATGATTTGCTTTTTTACGGTTTATCAACCATTTGAGGATTATTTAAGGCCGAAATGTATTTTAGGTTTTAAGAATAATTCTTTCTTTTTTTTTTTGCAAGAGGATTGAACCGCCATGCATTCAGGCGATTTGGGAGAAAGAAAGAGAAAACGAAGAAGAAGGAGAGGAAAAAGTAATACGAGACGGGTCATAGGCGAACACACACACACACGGCTTAAGAGACGGGAATAAGAAAGAAAAGGGTTATTTTTGATAGGTATCAAATGTCGAAAAGAGTTTCATTTCAATGACAATGAGATCTAGGCCACCTGCGAACAAGCGTTGACCGATTTCCGCTTATCCGCGAAAAATGGAATTGTGTTATCAAGAGATGTCACCAAAGAAGTAGTCCACTTTGGAACGTAGATTTTGATAATTGACGAAACACAGGTAGAGCTTGGGGCCTTGGCTGGGTATGGAAAATTAAAATCCCACACAAGTAGTTACACTGGCTATGTTTTTTTTTTTCTTTTGACAGAATAGACTTTTGCCCTGCGATAATAAAATGTTGTTATCAAACACATGAACCGAAGGAAACTGACATATTTTTATTTCTGCTTTGGAAGACGCCAAATTGGCGAAAAACTTTGAGAAAATTCCTTTCTTAGATCATGTCAGATAATCCAGCTGTCCAGTGCATTAGCGATAAACGGCTTGACGAACGCCACGTGTTGAACAGAGAGTTGTCACATCAACCGCCCATGATAACGGCGATTTGAAAGAAAGAAAAAAAAAAGAAAGAGAAGAGATCATTAATTTATTTTACTTAAGCAAGGTATATTTCTTTACCAAAACAAAGCCACGGGTTGTTCAGGCCCGACTAAGACGTCATTGGCCAAGTGGTGATCACATGACGCACGAAGAGGGAGGAAAGATACCCGACCAGGACCTCATTGGCCGAGAGTGGTCACGTGACGCCCGAAGAAAACAGTCGACGCCCTATCCAGAGTATAAGTATGAGAAGCCGCTACGAAGAAGTGGGGAGGGCAGTTCACGCCCCTCAGAAGCATGGTGAGAAAGTGGGAGTGAGAAAAGTGTTACCAAAAATGGAAAAGAGTGGAAAATCCCTAACCAGAAATAAGAAGGGTGGATATGTATTTAGAATTATCGAAGAACCCCTGACGCCGACAGACCCACCCCAGTTTTGACGGCGTCAATAAAAACGAAGCCCCACCAGACAGAAATCAGTTCAGCCCCGGACGGCGGGCCGAGTTCGTTCGCCCCACGCGGGCAGAAGAGGCCAGCTCGTTTGGCCCTGAGTGCCGAGTTCGTTCGACCCAAGCTGGCGAGAAGAAGTTAGTTCAGCCCCGGATGGCAGGCAGAGTTCGTTCGCCCCTAGCGGGCAGAAAAGGCCAGTTCGTTTGGCCCTGAGTGCAGAGTTCGCGCCTCGACGGCAGAGATAAGTGCCCAAGAGTTCAGCCCGGATGGCAGGCAGAGTTAGTTCAGCCCCGCACGGCAGAGAGAAGAGTGCCCAGTGTTGAAACCGCCTCAAGATAGCTGACCAGATTCACGCAAAATTTTGGACTCTTCTGCAACCAAGAACAAGTAGTTTGAAGAACGACTTAGAACCGGACCACAGAAATAAGTTTTTCGACTTTCGTCCAAAGACACACCGAAACACAAATTTCTTAGAGAGTAGACAACTTGAAGCGTTAAAATTCGCCTAGCGAAAGCGTCGTGCCACAATCCACAGAACGGGTCGGGGGGTAGACACAGTCCTATGTACCGAACAACTAGACATAAAAAGTTTGTTACCTTTTTCTTTGATACTTTGAATTTGTGGGTTTTCATTTTATTTTCTTTTGTACATATTTGTGTGTTATCACCCCCGTTGAACTCAGCTTGCATTACGGCCCCAACCCCTGTTTGATTTCGTCTGTCTAAGATCAATTCACAACGTTGGTAGGCAGACTGGAGATCAGTGCAGTTACCCTGGTAACCAGGCGTTGGAAGCAGGTTGGGAACGGCGAGGCTGGTATCAATCTAACCAGATTCCTACCCGAATCACCAAAGGGTTAGAACGTCACGTTTGGAGCAGCGACACCCGGACGGAGCGGCGAGGAGCGAACAGCTGACGCTGCGGCGAAGACGTCACAATTGGTGCTGTTTAGGGACGTCACAACTGGCGCCGTGGTAGATCAGGATAGAACGTCACAGTCGGCGCTGCGACCGGGGAACGACGTCACAGTCTTTTTGTCTGCGTATTTGTGTTTGCATTCATGCGTGTGTCCATGTGTGCGTATATGCGTGCGTGTGCGTGTTGCATGGCACATAACTCAAGTAGAAAACATGATTTCGGCATATGTTATATTTGCAACAATATAAACATGACTATCTTCCCGTTAAATGAATCAAAGTCATATTTAAAATAGAATGCACTTTAGAAACATATACGTTTTAACGCAATAAAATGTGTGCGTTGACTTAAGCATTGTTTGAGTAAAATTACCTTTCGATTATATCGAGATTGTACACAGTGTAAAACAGGTCGTGAAATTATTCATTTAATAACTCAAGAAAAAAAAACGGCATAAAATAAAGTGTCATGTGAATGTCATTTCTTGAATTGAATCATCTATCATTCGACATAATTCATAAAATCTCTAAAACTTAAAGAATTTCCTCGTGTCATATTAAAAGTATAGTTTTTATTTGTTAGCTTTATGAAACGAACAATTGCGTGTACTTGCAAATTTAAGTATATCTGTCTGAAGTAGTTGATAAACACTTTTATCGCCTTGAATTTCCTTATATGCATATCATATATATATATATATATATATATATATATATATATATATATATATATATATATATATATATATAACACTATCTATCTATATGTGCAAATAAAAATATTAAAACTTTAAGTACATCGACATCTAAGTATGGAAATCAAAATCTTATCCTCTATCAAGTTATATGAACGTATACATTGTAAATTTCATATATCTATCTATCTATCTATCTATCTATCTATCTTAAAAGAAACAATACTTTTGACTGCTCAATAAGCATATTTATTGCCAAATTGCGAAAATCCATGAGAGCATATTAAAAGTTTCGTCAAACGAAGTGATAACATTAGAGACAACTCTCGAGGAATAATTTGAATCTAAACTGTAATCGTTTATACATGAAATACCCATTTTGTAGACATAGCATCTCTCTCTCTCTCTCTCTCTCTCTCTCTCTCTCTCTCTCTCTCTCTATATATATATATATATATATATATATATATAACAGTCATTCACATTTACGCTATGACTATTAATTAGGTATTCAATCATATAGAGATAGATAGATAGATAGATAGATATGATTGAATACCTAATTAATACAGCGTAAATGTGCATGAATGTATAATACATACAGACACACACACACACACACACACACACACACACATATATATATATATTCGAATGGTTTTAAAAATAAAATACTCTTACAAAAACGATGAGATTCATAGTAAAATCTGACTCAGATGGTTGGGCTGAAGGATTCAGAGGCTGAGTATAAAGAAATAATGGTATAACTGTGAAATTTGCTTGCATTAATTTGGACTCTTCTCTGACTGTTTAAAGAAGACTTCCTTGCAAATGGAGAAACTATGGCATTTTTGTGTTATCAAGTACCTGCAAAAATGCCCCCAAGGACATTCATATGGACATGGTTGTTTCATTAGAGGATAATGTTGCAGCTTTATTAATAGTGCACAATTGAGTTGCTGAATTTAGAAGTCTTGAAAATGACCCCAAATCTGAACGTCCTCCAAGTACCTCCTTGGATAAAAACATTGGAAATTTTCACCGCATGTTGATGGATGACAGGCGATTGCCTATAAATCAAATAGCCAATGCTGTTAGCATATCTTGTAAGATAATTGGCATTATTCTCTAAAATAAATTTGGTATAACGAAGGTTTCTCTTCGGTGGGTGTCTCGTCTTCTCACACCTTATCAAAAGCACATAGGCTGATTATATAACGGGAAAACCTGACGTTCTTTTGAGGAAGCTCCAAAGTGAGTGTGGTATCATTTATTTTGCGCCACAAATAAAGAACCAATTCATGCAGTGGAAACGTCACTCCTCAAATTCTCCAAAGAAGTCCAAGTCGTTTCATTTGCAAGGGAGTTAATGGACTCAGTTTTTGGGGATGCGAACGGCAATATGTTAGTTAATATCTTTAAAGGGGCTACACTATCAATGGAGAATACTATGCCAATTTGTTTAGGCTTTTAGGAATGGCTACAAAAGACCCCCCTCCCCCCCAAAAAAACTCAGAAAATCTAACGAAAGAAGTCTTGTTTCATCAGGACAAAGCTTCAGCACGGAAGTCGTTGTATTCAATGACTACAGTACGTGAGTGTGACTTTGAACAAGTTGATAACCTTGCCTATTCTCGTGGCATCATATGTCTATCATCTGTTCCCCAACATGAAAAAAACATTTGGATGGGAACATGTATCGCAGTGGTTATGACGTGATAGCTAGCGAAAGATTACATTATTAATGCGTTATTGGGAGGAAACATGAAAAACATATATCTCCCCTTCCTTTTCTTTTCTTCTTTCATTTTCTTAATGAAACAATCTCTTTCAGTATGTGGCACCATTTACCGAGGCAAAAAAAAAAAAAGAAAGGAAAGAGAGGAAGGAAAGAAAGGAAAAGAGAGGCGAGACCCAAACGTGGATGATAAGTAGGACACCCACGACTATGGATAAAGGATATTTTGATAAGTAGCAAATGGCAAAAACTGTCATTACAATGGCAGAAAAATTCTAAGTGGATAAAGGAATCGTTGTGTTCTGGCGACGAGCTGTGTTATCGGGGATAAATAAACAAACCGCTAATGCGGGAAAACATCTGATTAAGCAAACCACAGACCGACTAGCCAAAGAAAAATCCAATTGAAAATGTTATTTTGATAATTGACAAAAAACAGGGGAACTACAGGGCTTTGGATAGATATGAAAAATTAATTGTGTCAAAGCAGCACACGAGGTGGCGACTGACCATTTTTCTTTTGACAAGACATCTTTGGCTGCGATAATAAAACTATGTTATCAGAAATGTGCACCAGAGAATGACTGGAACCATGGAAATGTTTTTTTTTTCGAGGTGACGGACGATTGTGTTGTGTCAAATAGACCACCCATTCTGATAATTAGCGATAATCTGACTGACGAAATCCATGTGAGAACAAGAGTTATGACCACCACCGATCGCATTGTTCTATTTGCAGCTAGAAAAAATGAGAACTACGATTAAAAGAAAGAAAAGGAAAAGAAAAAGATATTTTTTTTTTTAAGCAAGATATTTTTTTCTCCCTGAAACAAAGCCCGCGGGATCGCACACGCCTGGCTGGATATCATTGGCCGAGTGGTGATCACGTGACACAAGGAGGAAGCTGTCGCCGTCCATCTAGAGGATGGGTATGAGAGGTTGCTACGAAGAAGTGGGGAGGGCAGTTCACGCCCCTCTGAAGTATGGTGAGAAGGTGAGAGTAAGAGAAGGCTCCCAAAAAAATGGAAAGAAGTGGAAAATTCCTAACCAAAAATAAAAGAAGTGGATAGGTAGTTAGAATTATCGAGGAACCCTCGGCGCCGACAAACCCACCCCGGTTTTGGTCGGCGTCCATATAAGCGAAGTCGCAGCGAGCAAAAATCAGTTCCAGCAGAGAGTTCCAGAGTTGAGTTCGGGAGAGACTGTTCCCAGAGTCAGTCTCCAGTGCTCAGTTGAAGGAAGCCTCGCATCGGCTGACCAAGATTCGCGCAATTTCTGGACTCATCTTCAATCCAAGAACAATTATTTTGAAGAGCGACTTAGATCCAGACCACCAAAATAAGTTTTTTTCGACTTTCGCCCGAAGACACACCGAAAAACCAATTTCTTAAAGAGCAAACAACTTGAAGTGTTGAAACTCGCCTAACGGAAAACAACATGTCACAATCCATAGAACGGGTCGGGAGATAGACGCAGTCCTATGTATCCAACAACTAGATATAAGCTTTGTTACCTTTTCTTTGATACCTTGAACATTTGAGTTATCATTTTATTTCTTTTATACGTATTTGTGCGATACCACCCCCGCTTGGACCCAACTTGCATTGCGGCCCCAACGGCTGATTGATTTCGTCTGCCTAAGATCGATTCACAACGTGGGTAGGCGGACTGGAGATCAACGTAGTTACTTTGGTAACCAGGCGTTGGAAGCGAATTGGGAACGGCGAGGCTGATATCGAATCTAACCAGATTCCCATCCGAATCACCAAAAGGTTACAACGTCACATTTGGGTGCCGCGACCGATACCAAGCCAGTTGTTCGTCACAGGACGAGACAACACGACTGACGCGACAGGCGGACGTCACGTTTGTAGCGGCGACACCCGAACGAAGCAGCGAGGATCGAGCGAAGGCTGTGTTTAGGGACGTCACAGTATGAAATAGAATAGTCTGTTATTCATGAGGTATTGTCAGAAAGTAATGGTCGTGTTAACTGACGAAAGGTTGAGCAAGCACAAATATAATAGGACATAATAATATAATAATATAATATGATATAATATATAATATTATAATATAATATCTAAAATAATATTATAATATAATATATACTATTATAGGAAAATATAACATAATATATAATATAATATTATAATATATAATCTAATATATAATATAATATTATAATACATAAAATAATATTAAAATTTTTTTGGCGACGTCTTGATTCGATTAACGGTTACAGAGAAGTCACCGTGGATTATTTGAAACTTTCAATATGCAAGAATATAGCCAACGAAATCTTACAAGGACGGTGAATTGTACTTCATTAAGGCAAGTGAAATTTGGACTGTTTATCCTCCTTTTCCTAAAATTTATTATTTTATTCGACATTTGGAAAATAGGGGTAAAGAAAATAGACAGAGAGCATACGTCGAATATATTTCGTCAAACTTGTGTGCGCGCACACACACACACACACATATATATATATATATGTGTGTGTGTGTATGTATGTATGTATGTATGTATTTATTGTAACTTACGGACGATAATGTATATGTCCCCATTCACATAGATACGCTATTAAATATACGTTGGTCTGCAGTTGGAGATTCATTGTGTAATTCACTTGACTCATTTCTAGCAGCTGACTACTTCTTCTGGCGAAACTTATTTGTGTTGTTCTTGTCCTAAGTATTATCCTAATCAGTAACGCTCCCAACGTTACAACCGAGAAAATTAGCACCTACACATTACACACAGAAAGACACACGCACGCACACATCCTTGCGTGCACACACACGCTTGTACGTACACACCCAGCCACACACAAACACACGTATATGTGCGTATCTGTAAACTAGCGCAAATCGACAGCTGGTTGCGTGCTCCTTGTTAAAATAAAGAATAAGAACAGACTTAAAATGTATACTACAGTAAAATATACATTTGTTGCTCAGTGTTTGGTTCGATTCACATTACAATCGTCAGACACAGTGACGACTGAATGTTTTCATCATTGTAATTAATATTTGTAACGAATTGTTAATTTAGTGGAACAGTTCATTTAGGTATGAACAAATGTACTGTAATAAAAATCGATTAAATCCTAAAAAACAGATTATAAAAACTATATAGTCATACACAGAGAAACACACAAACACAAACACACACACAACACACACACACACCCTCACAGATATATATATATATATATATATATATATATATATATATATATATATATATATATATAATTTATTCAAAAATTACAACATAAATATGTTATAACATCACTAAAAAAATGGACTTTATGTTCGAACACTTCTCCTGTCTTATCAAGCGATGGTGTTGCTTTATTCTGTATTACGCACACTTTTAAATATAACGTTTTTTGTTATTTGAATTTTATTCCGTATACACCAATTCGATACTTAACCATATATATATATATACATATATATATATATATATATATATATATATATATATATATATATATATATATATATATATATATATATATATATATATATATATATATATATATATATATATATATATATATATATATATTATTGATAGGTACTGGTTTCCTCGGCCATCAATTAATTTTAATATCAAGAGAATTGTTTTTCTTTTAGTACCCAATTGATCCATTTATTTCTCTTAGAATCTTTTAAAACCATTTAGGGAAAATTCCAGGATTGGATTCTAGAACTTTCCATCAGAAATATTCAGTGTAGCCTTTTTGATTTTGAGGAGAACATCTGAAATGAACGTGTACCCCAACTTTATATTGATTAAATAAAATTACGCATTGCAGACATTTACACTTTAAGGGGATTTTTAATATGTCAGCGCCTAATTATAATTACTTATGTACATGGCGTCAACTTAAAGTAATACCTAGATTTTCCGATACGTGCTAACATCTTTACATAAAGTTTGTAATTATTTTCAATTTCCGAACTTACAAATATTCCTGCATATATCTATATGTGACATTTTAATTTTCAAAATTGCATAATTATATTTTAGACTAGCAGTAGAGCCCGGCGTTGCCCGGGGATATAACAGTATGAGATAGATCAAGTATCGACCATCATAAAAACTGAAAAATAAAATTCACAAAGATTATTGTTTAAGGTTGACGGACACGCATGTCTTAATAAGTTTTTTTTTTTTTTTTTACGAATTGGTCAAACCCAAACTCAAACAAAAACATTGTTTTCAATCGTTATGAGTCCCTACAGATTGAATAGAATTTTATTATAAACAATTGTCTTGTAAATGGAATTTTTAAAGCATTCTGAATGTAAAAATAAAGAAAAAAGTGTGCAAGACAATAAGAAACACTACATGCCAAAAAAGTGAAGTTTTGTTGAAATCGGTTGAAAAATGTAGGTAGCCTTTCTGTAATCTTTTAGTTTTACAATTTATGATTTTTACTTATTGAATACAGTAAAAAAATTTGCATAATTTGCTTGTGGTGATTCATAATTAGAATTCTGATTTGAATATATTTTCCACTCGTTGTTTCTAATACAAAAAATATTAACTTTATTTGGGTTTATTAATTATGATCTAACAAATCTTATTCATTTAGTAGCCTTTCTGTAATAATAATCTTTTACAATTTATGATTTTTACTTATTGAATACAGTAAAAAAAAATTGGACACCATGTGAATTTAAAGTAGTTTCCCGTTCCGGTTATTATTTTTAGTTAGGTCTTGTGTATGTTTAGATTTCATTATCTTTCCCTAAAGATAAAGAATTTATTCCGATGTTTGTATTCGTACAATCAGTAGAGAACGTTAGAATATTGTTTAAGGTTGACGGTGTCCGTCAACCTTAAACAATAATCTAACGATCTCTACTGATGCCTTAATTAGTTTTTATTTTTTACGAATTGGTCAAACCCAAACTCAAACAAAAACATTGTTTTCAATCATTATGAGTTTTCCGATTGAATAGAATTTTATTATAAATAATTGTCTTGTAAATGGATTTTGTAAAGCATTCTGAATGTTAAAAATAAAGAAAAAAGTGTGCAAGAGAATAAGAAACACTACCTGCCAAAAAATAAAAAGTGAAGTTTTGTTTTATCGGCTAAAATTATAGGCAATCCGCTCCCATATTTAAAGGAACGCACACACACAAACAGCCCGATGTGAGTTGCCCCCCTTCCATTTTCACGATGTCTCTTAATCGTGTTTTTAAATTGATTTTGTGCAAAAACAATTATATTTTTCCCATTTTTGGCGCTGTTAGAACCACCACAAGGTAATTTTATGTGGTCCTGTGAAGTTTTGTTGAAATCGGTTGAAAAATGTAGGAAATCCGATCCAATATATAAACGTTACAGACACACACACAATCTGCGTTTTATCATAAGTAAGATATATGAAAGTACTAGCTTAAAAGCTGCCCTATCGCGTGGTAATTGACCTAGCTCCTGCTTCAGCAACTTGAAAGTCCCTAATTCTTTGCATCTTATCATTGGAAGCTCTTCTGACTGCTGTTTCATCAGGATATTCATTTGCACAGGGCTTTCTTTTCCTCGATTCAGCCTTGCCTCAATTTATTGCAATCTAATCCTCTGTTGGAGCAAATTACTTTTTGTGAGACATACTGCTTCTGTAAGTAACAATATATGACCGAAGAACTCAAAAGTCATCGCTGTATTTATTTATAGCATTAATATTTAAGATTACCTTTTAAATTAGGCAAGAAAGACTATACTTTAAAAAACAATCAGTATAAAATTCTCTTCTCATTTACTTCTCTTTAAATTCAAACGTTGGAACGCCTTGTATCTGGAACCGAATCATTCGTTTTGGCATCTCGTAATAAATCTATACGTCATTGCCAGTGAGACATTATTTATAAATGGGATTATATTTTGCAGCGCAACAAGTGAGGGACTACAATAATTACATTATTCGGATTATTGTCCTCATCTTTGTTGCCATATTTATTACAACGTTTCGGCCATTGTACTCTCCGGCCTTCTTCAGGTGGTTGGAATGTCGAACTGAACCATTTATTTCGCTCACTGGGGTAGAAATATAGACAGATACTGAAGTGAGAGAGTGATGATTATTTTTTTATATATAAGTTCATGAGAAAAGAATTTTCATAACATCTTCTTAGTGCCTATGCTTTTATAACGACATTGTATAGTCGAGCTTTCAAAACAGAAATTAATATATGTAAAACTTATTTCAGCAAAAGATAACATTGGGAAGATTTACATAAAGTTAATTATTACATTCCCAGCGATTCGACAACTGAACGTTAAACGCAGTACAAGCTTTTCTGGAAAAGGGCATAATATGTACATTTTCTTGCATATGAAACTTGGATCGTTCTTTATAAAGCAAACAAGGTATAACGTTTGGATGAGAAAATAAATCTGCAAAACTTTGAACTGAAATGAAGTCAGCTAGCTGTTATATAGTGTAGGGGTAATAATAATAATAATAAAAGATATATTTTTCTCCGTCACTTTCAAATTAATTACACTGACGATGACTGGAGTCATGCGACAGAATGTTCTTAAAAATTAATTTACCAGTTAAGTCGAGAAACACCCAGTCATTAATAACAACTAATTACCAGGAATCTCTTGGTGGTAAACTAAAAGTAATACATTTTTTTCTGTTTATTTTCTAGCTTTTGAATTTTATTCTTTTTCAATCATTTCTTTGTTCATCCTTCTTCTCACTTGCGTTTTTTATACGTAAATCTTACTTTCTTAACCTGTATTAATATTTCCTTTTCTCGGGTTATTCTTTCAAATTGACTGTTTCTTTTCTTTCTCCTGCACCTTTAGCGCTTACTTTTCTTCCTTCTTTTCTTCCCCCATCCTCCCATTCTTCCCCCTTCCTTCCTTTCTTCCTTCCTTCCTTACATGCATATTTACATCTTCTTCGGTGTAACCATCATTTCTTTCTTGCTGTCACGCTTATTTTCTTCTTTCCTCCATCATTTCTTTTTGTTCTTTTCGTAAAAGAGCTTTTTTGTCTTACTTGCACGATTACTACATTCCTTTCCTTCATCTCTTTCTTCTTCTCTTCCGTCTCCACCCTTAATTCATTACCTGCATGTTTACCTTTTCATCCTTCTAGCCATCATCCCTTTCTTCCTTTCACGCTCCAGCCTTCCTTTCTGAATTTCCTTTTTAGCAAAACATATTTTCTTTCTTACTTGCACTTTTAGTGTCTTCCTTCCTCTCTCGTTTCCTTCCTACCTTTCTTCCTACCTTCCTTCATCTCTTTCTTCTTCCCCATTATAATTCTTTATCTGCATGTTTAACTTCTTTTTTTCAGAAGAAAAGTCTACATAGTTCGCGTGATTAATTGTTTTCACATTGTTAAACCAGCAAGATAACCTGACTTCAACCGGAAGTTTCATTACTGGGAATTTTTGCCGTTCAATTAGAGCCGTTTAAGTTTAAATTCAATTCATCCGAAAATCAATATTAGTAACAACAATTGGGTGCAACTGAGACATATCCCCAAAAGGGGATTAAAAATTGGAAGGGGTAGCCCTGAAAAGGCCCGTTTTTGCGTTATCAATCTTGCAAGGAAGGAACCTCTTCCATAGACCGTCATATTAGTAATAAAGGGTAATTTTTATTTATAATATATTTTTTATATTTCTAATAATCTTTTGCGTTAGATTTCAACTCTCTAAATTGATTGTACGCTTTTTCTTACAGACATTAAATTTTGCATTTGATTTTTGTGCAAAGTGTAAAAAAAATCGTTTTTTTTTCGATTATTCACCTTTAAATTTGTAATTCTTTCTAGTCAGTTTAGACGCAAAACCGGCAATGAAAAATTATCTACCCCACCCCCCCCAAAAAAACGAAAACAATTACATCGAAATAGGATGAAAACTGTGGAAACGCAACAACGACATACGACCACCCGCACACATATACATACACACACTTTTTGAGAATTATAGATATAGTTTAAATGTTATCGAGAAATCAACTTATTTTTATCGAGTTCTAAGGATCTTTCAAGAACTCTTATATTCCAAATACAAAATTGAAATTTCTATTTTTTAAGTCCTTACAATTAAAGAATATATATAATTGTTCCCATTTGTTATAAAAATAGTCTCGTCTAAATCTCAAATAAACCTAATGAGTATTTACAAATGTTCACAAAAATCTATGTACAAGAAACAAAACAAAAGTTTTATTAGAAGAAAACCTCCCCACAGCCCTAACTGTCGAAGAAATATCAGTTGACTGGACGAAATAAATGCGGGACTTTAAAACATGTAAAACATTCGTACAAGCCATCCATTCACTAGTCAAGTCTCGCCCTTTGAGACACCGATCTCAGGCTCCGGACATTCAAACTCGCTAACCAGAGTGCCATTATGAGACGTAATTAGGTTTGGGACACTGGTTTGAACATGGTCGGTGTAAGGATACCGACAGCCTCTCCCATAGAACAATATCCCATCTCAATCTTGATGGTACCGTCTTGGGAGAGTCTCCCGATATCCCAGGAGAATGTCAATTTAAGAGCTCTATAGAGGGAAGGGTGAACTAAAACTGGGACCCTCTAGGCACAAAATTGTTTTAAATGCTTGAGCTGTTTATTTTCAGCAATTGCAATGGGTAACGACAAATTGTATGATCCGATTGTCTCGTCTAACTTCACCCATGCTAGTTTGGCATCAGTCCCAGTTCTTATAACCGTGAGAACTCTTTGGTCATGCAGGAAATTGTAAAGATTCTCCACATCTAAATCGGAAAACCGCCTGATGGAAAGCAGGTTCTTCAGGTCATTAACGCGGTTCCCATAATCTTTTGCTCGTTCGCCTTTTGCGGAGGAAATATCATATACATCCTCCCCTGAGTTGTATATATGCCGTTGCGTTTTTTTTTTTTAATTTTTTTTGCGTTTGTCTTTAAGCTCCTAAGTGAGGCTTCTTTGACTTTTGAAAGGAGGAGGAGGCATTTCGACATTTTTAACGGGGGAAGGACTACGAGTGCGAAGAGGGGTGTAGGTAGATCATTGTTTAACTGGGGAAGTACTGGGAGTATGAAGAGTGGTATAGGATGCTCTTCTTTTAACGGGGGAAGGGCTGGGAGTATGAAGAGGGGTGTAGCCGGATTTTTGCCGGTAAGGGCTGGGATTTCTGATGAGGGGAACTGGTTTAGGTGTTGCCAGTGGGGAAGGTTGTTTCTTGGGTGAAAGTGTGGACAGAACAGAGGTCGTTGAAGGAGTAGGAGATTTGGGCAGGGTCTGTTTTTGAAGGTTTATTTTTTTTTTAATTTCTGAATCTTTTCAGTTTTTTGATAACCTGTGTCATACTTTTTTGTTGTTCCTTGAGAACTTGTTTTGAGGCCGGGGTATCTCCCTTAACGTTGCCAGAGGGAGTGGAGATGTGTGTGCCTTTCGCCCTTGGGCCTTCATGGGACTGAAGACCAGCTATCTGGGGCTTCCTTCTGGTCTTACCTGCAACCAGCCATTCCCTTCTTCTCCACAACTGCACTGGCAGCGGACGAAGGCTATTTGGTGAGTGTGTCCTTAGATATTGCGCAAACCGGAGGTTTAACAGTACCGGTCCCGGAAGCTGGCGTGCCCATTACAGGCGAGGCAGTAGGTAAAGACACGGACAGAGGGGGTTTAAGTCAACTGGAACTTGACTTCCAGAGGCCTTCTTCTCTGGGCAGAAAAATGAGAAGTAACCAGTCTCTCCGCACTTCCAACATACCGGTTTGCGGCTGGTCATAATGACCGGCAGTCTCAAGCTCCGTACTTCTAGACAGTTGGGGATGGAGAGGAAGGCTTTTCGGTCAATATTTCGAAATTAAACCCCGCCGCTAGGGCTATCGCAGGAAACGTCTAGTTTCTCGCCATACTTAGAAAAGAAAGCAGCCAGGTGTTCTCCGATACCTACACGAGGGACCTCTTATATTGAACCGCTGGTACTTCGTCGACCTACATACTCTGTGCGTAGTATTAGGTCTTTGGTTATAAAGTCACGACTTGAAGCAGCAACACAGTCTTCCAGTGTGGGTAGCAATACGTCCCACATGAAATAGCCGGATCCTTTAATGATTATGAGGGACTTGAACCCCAAGAACTCCATTTATTTTATCATTGTGTCTTTCGACGAGCGACAAATTTTGCGCGAACTCTTGTCCACGACGAAGGATGACACAATTCTTTTTTCAATCTTTCTTAGTTCTTGGGGTTCTTCTAAGAATCCACCTTCCACGACTAGGTAAGCGTAACTCATAGCTCGGCCCAAGCACTCCGCAATAATGATAATACAATTAGGTGAAACTTCCAACAAGAGGGCGATTCCCCGGCTTCAGCATTCTCACTTGACTAGTCTTTTTCCTGCCCATTATTGGCTTCTACATTTTGCTCTTTTCAGTCTCCGTAGATTTAGTACTTTTTTACAACGTGGACGAATTCGTCATTTGAAGGTACACTTGGTAAAACTGGGTACTCATCAATGTCATCCTTATCCGGCGGCTGTTTTTTCAGAGAAAATAAATGTTTCTTTACTGACTTCCTAAAATTCGCCATAACAGGTTTCTTTTTTTTAATAAGGAACGACGGGATGTTTTTACTTTCTCTACCTTTAGGATTTAAACAACAGGAAGGGAAGGGGAGGAGTGGAAGGAAACAATGGTCGCCTATAGGCGAGGGAAAAATAACTGAAACAATGTTTGACTAGCAGCGAAACAAACAAATTGAAAATGACAAACAACTAATAGTTACAAAATACGTTAAAGAAAGAAAAGCACAAAATTAAAACGTGAACAATTGGTCACAAACAAAAAAATATGCACAAAATTATAACGTAAAACAACAGTTCAAAACAAACGTTATAAAAAACAATAAATTACACAAAATAAGAAAAACTATAAAGGAAACACTTTAAACAATCTTTTTTACACTAAATATAAAAGTAAAAAAAAAAAAACAAGTTACAGACACGAATACACAACAATACGTAATAACACAAAACCAAAAAAATAAGATGACCGATAAAAAATAAAGGCTTGCCAAGAATCAAATGCAGAAAACAGACAAGTTAGACTAGCTAAACACAAACAATTAGAAAAATTACGAAAACAAAAACCTAAAAGAATAGAATACTTAAAGATTATTTAAAAGGAAAATAAAATAAAGACGTACGTAGCAAGTAAAACGTGTAATTTGAACTAAAGAAAAAATAAAGTCTACAACTACACTGATAAAAAGTGGGAGCGGAGTTTAGTAAATTAGTTAATTAAATAGAGACTTTAACGGAAAAACTAAAAATAAAATGAAAAATAGACATGAGAAACTAATAAATCGAAAAAGAAAGGAAGAAGTGAAAAAAAAAAAAAAAAAATGTTTCCAGATAGCAGTCAAGAAAGGAACGTTAACAATACAATAAAATTGAACTTAACAGAACGGTGTTAGTCGTAACAACAAAAGTAATCCACATGCGTCACTAATGCGGTCAAGCACGGACCAGAGTCGAACAAAACGTGAGACAGTATCGCAGCTTGACTCTCCTGTCTGCTGTCCTCATGGATACTTATAGGTGATTACGACCTATAGTGCCGCCACCCTTATGGGTATCAGGTTATTCCATTACATCAAAATTTTAAAAAGAGTCACGAGTTTTACGTTTTTAGTGCAGTTTAGTGAAAGAATCGGACATCAAAATAAATCTTTATTGCATCATGTTGCTGTAGTAAGTGTAGACGCAAAAGCTTGCCTTTTGCGCGTGATTGACTGAAAGGAAAGAAAAAGACTTAAACATTTAAAAGACCAGAAAAAGAATGAACGAATATGTTCGTGTTTAAACTAAATAGAAAAATATATAAAATATTAATGCACCAAGAAAATACAGAGTCTTAGGTAAGAAAAATAATCCAAGATACTTAGGTAATAATAAAGGTAAAAATAAATAAATATACAGACATATAATGTTTATATATAATAGAATGTTTTGGGAACACTGACTTAACATCATAATAACTACTTAGTCTGCATATTATGTCAATAGAATTTAGTTCTTGTAAATCGTCTGAAGATTGTTTGTAACGTGTCATTGTACAAATGAGTGAACTGCAGATCACGCACTGATAAAAATGTTGAGAAATACAGAAACAGACGTTTACAAGAAGAAAGAAGCAAGAAAATGAAATAAAGTAAGACATTTTAAGAAAAAGAAAAAGGGAAGGAAATGCAGTGAGAAGTGTCGGGCTGAGGCAGACGGAAAATACGATTGGGTGATTGAATGAGTGGTATTTTTGTTTATGCCAGAATTAAATTAAGAGTCAATCGCCCGTCAGGGAAGTGAATAATTTCGTTAGAAAATGAAGAACTTAATTAGAAAGAAGGAAAACGTTTGACCGGAGCGGATAGAGAAGAAAATGGCTGTATGACATAAGAACAGGGTGGAGTTATGAGACAAAATATAATGACAAGTTAATTACAGCTGACAAGTGGTAAGAAGAAAATGAAGAAGGAGAAGGAGGGAGGAGAGGGTTGTTGAGATACAATAAAGCAGAAGAGAGAGGAGGAGAAGGAAAATGAGAATAATTAAGATGAAAGAATAATTATAAGAAGAAGACTAAGAACAAAAGCAGAAGAATAAGGAAAATGAGGAGAAGGTGTAGGAGGGTATAGCCTTAAAATAAAGTAGAAGCGGGAGAAGGAAAGATAATAATTAAAAAAAGAGTGAAGGAAAAAAAGAAGAAAAAGAAGAAGATGATGAGGAGGAGGAGGGGGAGGAAAAGAGGAGAGTGTCGCGTTAGAATAAAGCAGAAGAGAGAAGAGGAGAAGAAAACAGAGAATAATTAAGGAAAAGAAGAAAGAATAATTATAAACAGAAGACTAAGAAGAAAAAGCACAAAAATGAGGAAAATGAGGAGAAGTAGGAGGATGAAACCTTCGAATAAAGCAGAAGCGGGAGGAGGAAGAGAAGAAATATAATAATTAAGAAGAGTATGAAAGAAAAAGAAGAAGAAGAAGAAGACTTTAGGAAAAGATCTCGAAGAATGAGGAGGAGATGAAGAGAAAGAAGAGGAAAATAAAGGCAAAAACTAAATACTATAATGAAGACAAAACGGAATGAAAGGAGGAGGAAACGAGAGAAAAGGGCAGAGAAGAAAAAGCGGATTTAGAGAAGAAGAAGAAGAAGAAGAAGAAGAAGAAGAAGAAGAAGGAGGAGGAGAAGGAGAAGGAGGAGGAGGAGAAGGAGAAGGAGGAGAAGGAGGAGGAGGAGAGGCAGAAAAAGAAGGTAAAGAATCAGAGAAACAGCAGTATCAGAATAATAATACCACTATGAATAATTATAATAATAACGTAGTGGGAAAGAAAAAAAAAGTCAAATGTAAAGTGATATGTAATCACAAGGCAAGAAGGGTGCAGGGTGCAGAGACAGAATCAATCAAAGCGGGTAAGAGGTAGTAAAAATAATAAGCAAAATGAACAAACATTATCAGAAACATGATAAGAATGAAAATAACAATATTGGCAAGAAAATTTACACTGCCAAAGAAAAAACTGAACAACAATCTAAGTAACGACAGAAGGAAATGTTGATAAACAAAACTTATTACTGGAAACAGGACAAGAGGAAAACTGGAACACGAATGCAAATAAATAGGCAGAGAGAAAACAAATACAAGAGCACAAATTGTAAGCCATAAAAATAATATGCAGTAAAGGAAACAAGAAAAAATACGGACATTTTTGCTGAAGCAATGAACAGAGGAATTAAAGAAGAAGAAGAAGAAGACGGAAAATATAAGACGAGAAGAAAACGCTAGATGAGAATAAGAAGAAGCAAGAGAAGATGCAGAATGAGGAGAAAGAGGAGATGGAGGTAATTGAGCATAAGAAACTAGAGAAGAAGAAACAGGAGGTGAGAAGAAAACACAAAAGAATAAAAAGAACAAGAAATTCAAAAGCGATGATGATTTGTTTGTTTATTCTTTACTACTTATCACATCTTTCTGGGTCATTAACAGCGGAAATATATTTTCGTTTATGTTTTGCAAGTCGATATTAATTTAACACGTTTTTTTTAGAATAACTATGATTGCAGATACAAGTCCTAATATTTAATCCATAGCTGGAGCTAGGAGATGCGTTCATACCTTCCCAAGGGTATTTGAGCGTAAGTGAATGTAAAAATCCTAACCGGAAATCGAACTCCTTTTCGTTTTCTCGTTCCGAGAGATTAAACATTACACCACCCACACATCCACTAGGAAAGAGAAGACGCTGGATGATGAAATAAAAGAGAGAGAGAGAGAAAGAAAGAGAGAGAAGAGAAGAAAATGAATGGGATTAAAAACAAAAGACGGGAATATCAGAAGAAGCAAATAATAAAAATAACGATGAAGAAGAATAGAGATGCACGAATAATTTCAATTCGTCCCATAATTGTTTCAAGCTCTTTTCAAATCACGGTTAAAATGAAGCTGTTGAGTTTGATTATAGAACACAAAAGCTAGTTACATATTTTCTAATGTATTTTGTAATGTATCCTATATTTATCACTTTTCTTTTCCTTTCATTTCTCACGGTGTTCTACGGTTAGAATTTCATAGAGTCACATATTCTCCGGGCGTTTTTTATATTATTATCTAAATTTTGTCATCTAGACTTGATAGGGTCTCCGATTTAAGTATCAAATGCCAAATATTTCATAATTTTTTTCTTTTTATTTTTACAAGTACAGGGTATTCGGAAAGTCACTAAGAACATATGTTTTTTTGTTTATTTTATTTTTTTTTTATTAAGGGAAATGTTTCAATATAAAAAAACAGGGTACATTACAGTATCCCCAAAAAAACTGGGATAGGCGGGTACAAGAGGAGGACAACAACACTCAGAAAACAGTCTGCCTGCCTTATCTGAAAAGGGTTATCAGAGAATGTACAAAGGATCTGCGGTCAATATAACATCAGGACAACCTTCAAAAACTTGACGACACATCGCAGATATCTCTCCCGAGTAAGACTCCCCCCGACAAAGGAGAACATGACTAATGACTGTGTGTACGCTATCCCGTGCAGCTGCTAAAGAAATATAAAGGGGAGACAGGTCGCCCCCTTCCGGTAAGGCTTCAAGAACACCAGAAATCTGTAACACGAGGGGAAGTGGAAAAATCAGGCGTGGTTGACCACATGGAGAGACAAGGGAGATCACCGCCCTCTGTGGGATCAGGTTGAGATCATAGACAAAGAGCACCATTGGAAAATTCGTAAACTTAAGGAATCAGCACATATGCTAAGCCACAAAATCTCCTGAGCCGACCAAGCATAGAAAAAATACAATATGGGAACGAGTAGTAAGGAGTGCCAGAGAAAAGCGATAATAACAACAAAAATTGCAATATGAGATTTGGTAAAAACATGTAATGATAACAGCAAGAATTAAAATATGAGCACTGGTAAAAAATGATTGTTGAAGACATTAGGTTTATAATACCCAGAAATTCATACACAGATGTCCTCAAGCACATGACACAGTGGATAAAGGCGTTAGTTAGATCCAGTGACAAGACCCAAAGAGTGTGAGTTCAATACTCGGTTAAAGCAGTAGATAACTTTCAGAGGGAAATTAACAGGGGATAACTGGTATCTGACATCTATTAAGCATGTCACGTGAACAGTCTACCACAGTGGGGGAAATAAAGGGTTCAGTTCGACATTCCAACCACCTGAATAAGGCCGGATCGTACAACTGCCGAAACGTTGTAATAAAGATGGCGACGAGAACAATAGTTCGAATAATGTAAATAATGTACATAATAACTCATCGCATAAATATAGACAGATACAGAAAACAGGAGGTTAATATGAAGGAGAGTTCTAAGCCTGTTTACATCAATAAAGATTGGGATCCATCTTGCTTTGTTTCTGAACACCGCTATCAGCTGCTTGTTTGAAACCTGCTGAATAATGGCCGCTTTCAAGTCACCCAGTGTGCGCGGACGCTCTCGATACACTGCACATTTTGCTGGTCTCCATAGATAAAAACTTCTGGTACATTTCATTCTGAGGATAGTGGGGGCCATACGCACTTGGAAATATTGCGGTCTGCAAAAATGTTCTGCAAAACCTGCATAGCTCTTGTGAGACGAGAGAACAGTAGTACCGCCCTGTTAAAATCATAAGTAATTGATTTCCTCACTTTTCATCTGACCGATAAAGATGGGAAGACTCCTCGAACGAAAGTGCTCGCTCTTTATTGTGTTCATAAAAAAAATAGGTCCATCAATTTGACGTCTGTTATCGCAACACACACCCTAACCTTGAGATCATGTATTTCATGCAAACTGCGAAGATTATTGGACAAGGACAAACTTGCATTTGGCGAATTAACGCAAACTTAGAGATGGAACCATGCTTATTCCCTAAAAAAAAAGTGTCACATCGAAAACTTTATCACTATAAATCGGTTAAACCTGGTGCAATAGTGCAGTCATTTTTCATGATCAGTTGCTTTCATTCTTATGCCGCAATTATTTTTTATGGGAAGTGTTTTAATTTTTTGTCTGACAGAATTATGAGCAGGTCCAAGACCAGTATCTTGCTGCTGCCCTAACTTTTGTAATGATTTTTAAAAACCTACTGCATAACGTCAGATATATCCAACGGTTTCTCCTCCCATAATTTTGATGGTCTTCCACAACAGTCCACATTGTCAACTGATCCTGTTCCCCGAAATTCATCAACTAGTTTACGAAATACATTTCTTTGTGGACCAGGTGTATCTGAAAAGTTATCAGCAAAACGCTGTCGAACAAAATCTGTGTATCTACCACCTTCTCGAAATACATGTTTGACGAGCAACACATATACTTCATTTGTTAAAACCATGTTGAGATTAAATCTAAAATATGAAAAATACATGTCTATATTTCTGAGATGAGGTTTTATGTACACAATTTACATTATTCGGACTATGGCACAGTGGATAAAGGCGTTGGTTAGATCCAGTGACAGGACGGAAAAGAGTGTGAGTTCAATACACGGTTAAGGCAGTGGAGAACTTGGAGAGGGTAGTTATCAGGAGATAACTGATAAGTCACATCCATTAAGCATTGCACGTGGCACTAGAACAGTCTACTCCAGTGAGGGAAATAAAGGGTTCAGTCCGAGATTCTAACCACCTAAAGAAGGACGGAGCGTACAACAGCCGAAACGTTGTAATAAATATGGCAACAAAGATGAGGACAATGGACCGAATAATGTAAATAGTATAAAAAGTATGATTAGAAAATTGCGTAGAAACATTCCGAATCAGGTATATCTACTATGTGAGGACATGTTTTTTATCGTCGAACCTGAGCCAGTTACACGATTACTAATGAAAATTACTATGGACATTTCCGATGCGCATATGTCTTTTTATCAATATCCTGAAGTTGTATGTATTCTATATGTTGATGTTATACTATATATATATATATATATATATATATATATATATATATATATATATATATATATATATTATTATTTACTTCACCCAATTTCTAAAGAGTAAATAAAAAGTCGCAAATTTCCAGTCATTAAGAATGTATTGTTTCGATGTAATTTACTTTGTTCCTGGGTTTCCCACATATTCTCACTATCACCAACATTTTCTTTGTCACACATTGTTTTCGAGTTCTACTTCTCACTTGATTTTCTGAATTCTCTTGTAGGGAAGAAATTGGTAATCGATGGCTGAATATGTTATGTGGTTGAGTGTAATTATTTTTACAAAAAGGATTCATACTATAATCTGATACTAAATACGGTAGAAATGTAGGAGAATTACAATCTGCACAAAACTGCGTTAGTTTTATTTTTATTGCTACCAGGCGCATTTCTATAATGCTCCTAATTCTTCTAGATTATTTTTCTCTAATTTTATTTTTTACATTAATTTGAGTAATTCTTTTCCTCCCAAACAACTGTACGTTATTTATTCTATGCTGGATTATCTCATCTTTGGATAGTTGAATTCCTTTACTGCTTCCTGTTGTCTTTATTATATAATCAAAATAGAACTCTATCAAATCTCAACAAAATGTTAAGAGTTCTTTCATATTGTAAACAGCCTACAATTCCCACAACTTCGGTCTGTTACGAATTTCAATCGAGTATCTTTAGTCTGTGACCATTCCACGATTGCCATTATTAATAGGCGAATTTAGCTACGTGAATTTAATATGTAAATATATAACAAATCTACGGTAATTTTTCGTAATATAGCAAACGCTTTTCTGCTTCATTTAAAATCAATGCCACAATTATCCTGAGAACATATTACACACATTAAATAAGAACAAAAACGAAGGGGGAAAATGAAAAATCTTGAATTCTCAAGAAAATTGTGAATATATTAAATCTAAGAAGAATTATTCGTTTAAGCCTGGCCGTCGATGCTTACGAAATATGCAATAATATGGAAAATTATCTGTGGACAAAGGAAGAGGAAGAAGTACGCGGTTGTATGAGGAGAATCAGAAGATTGAGGAGGATGAGGAGAAGACAAAGACGAAAGAGGAAGAGTAATGAAGAAGAAATATTATTTCATCAGTTTTTTAAGGCATGAGAATTTTTGTAATCATATTATCCCATGCAAGATCATTAAAACCATTACGATGCAAGGGGTTTGTGAGTGTGAAAGAATGAGAAGAAAGAGAAAACTTAACAAGGAGAGGGAACAATAGAAGAGTAATCAAGTTGACAAGAGATAACGATTGACGTCGCATTCGAATTTTCAATGATTAAAGTTGATTGCAATGCATGGAGCCAAACCAGAGTTCAATAAGCGGTAAAAGCGAGAAAGGAATTGTTAATATAGAACTTAAAACTAGCCAAAACAACCGCGAAATAATGAGACCTTTCCGCCAATCTAGTAGTACACTTAAATTCATAAAATCTAAGTAAAATAGAGAAAGATTAATCCAAAAAATTACCATAAATTATTTATTAAAAAGGCAGAACGAATTTAAATTAAGGTGATGAGAAATTGACTGATGCCGATACGCCAATATTACTGATTCAGCAGTAGCATCTGACCATATGTAGCTGCAATATTCAAGGCATGGATAAATGGGAGACTTATTAATATGTAAGATAAATTCAACAGAGAAAAAGTGTCTAACGCGTCACAGTGAGCCAACTATCCTTGCAGAAGGTGTAGCAATGGATTCATCATAATATTTCCATTTCATGTCAGCTGAGATTGTTAGCCCTAGAAAGCGCAACGTGTCACTTTCATGGAGGTTAGTATCGGTCATGCTAATGGGAATCAGGAAGGTGTCTTTCAGGCGACTGATAGACATGTTTCGTTTTATAGGAATCAAACTTAACAAGCCATTCGATACCCCAGGTAACACCAAATTGTAAGTAATTTCTGATATCACCTTCACTTTGACCTTATCGAACTGATCAGACTTACCATCGAGACAGAAATGTTTGTATCATCAGCATAGATATCAATTAGAGAAATGATATCATCAGGAAGGTCATTGATGAAAATTAAAAACAGAGTATATCCGAGTATAGACACCTGATGTACACTTGCATTAATACGAAAATATCTTATGAAGAAAACCCGTATTCCAAACCCTGACAAATGGCTTCGGGGTGTATAAAGCAACTGTCTCAACTTCTCCAGTCTTATCTAAAGGTTGATAAAATCTTCCAGCGATAATCGTTAATACATCAGCAGTTAACCTCGAGAAGCGAAAACCATACGTCTTGTCTGAAAGAAGGCGCTTGACAAAAACAGATAGAAAGCTAATAGTCCGATGATTTGAAGGACCAGACAGTTCACCTGAGTTCTTAAAGACTGGATCAACAGCGGATGATTTCAAATAAGAAGTAAATCTAGAGACACCAAGATATTTGTTGTACAGGTAAGAAAGAACAGGAACAAGTTCAGGAAAACATTTTGTAAGGCCTATTACAAGAGTAGCCTCATGTGCAAGTGATTTGTGGCGATCAAAATTAGTGATGATAGCAGAAACCATGAAAGGAGTTATATTTATATCAATCAACAGAGATTCAATTCTAAGAGGGAAGTCAGACAATTATACTCATATATACTTACGAGTAGAGTTTGAGGAAAAAGGGCAGAAAAATCTGCTTTATCAGCAGAGGATTTTAACGCCTCAAATTGAGTGAAGAGAAAAGGAAATCAAAACTTAATATAACTTAAAAATCAACATTGGAAAACCTAGAATCTCATTCTGTCAGCCATAGTCTCTAACACCAGTCAATTGGGCAGGCTGAGGTCGTTAATACAACAAGTTTATGATGCGTAGTTTTCTCCAGAACAGGATCAAAAAGAGATGTAATAATGAAGGCATATACTCATTAGAACATTAGGGTCAGCAAAACAAGTTTGTCTACCATAGATACAAGGTTAAAAACCGAAGAATATATATGAACAATTGGCAATTCTTAAAAGCTAAATATTCATTTGAGAAATCATACATCTGAAAGCTACTTGTTTAAATGAAATGCAAGAAAACACAGGACTGTATATATTAATATATTCCGTGGCATGTTTTATTCTGTTTTTCACATGACTATATATTCAGTGGTTTGTTTTGTTTCCTCAGACTCAATGGCAGTAGTGGAAATACTACCTAACAAAAAATCATTTATCCCGACGGTAAAAATTTTGTATAAATATTCTCTGCCTTTCGTTAATACTAAATTCAGAATTTGATTTGAGATTTTAGCCAAAAAAATGAATTTTCTATCAAGGGAATGATAACGTTTCACACATTCTTGATTCGTAGATAGACCATATGTAAAAGGTAAATTTTTAGTAAAATTAAAATATTAGCTTAAATAAAACCGAAAAATGATTCTGGTAGATTTTATTACTTCAAGATTAAATTTTGAACATAAATTCTTCAGTCTCTTATTTCTCGGTCATTTAACTTTTACCAATATTAAGTTTTAATTACTTTACTGAGACACACTTTAATACAAGCCAAGATTTTAAGTAAAATTAAATTCAGCTGCAATTATTTATAAGCCTTTGAACTGAGCTGTAGTGTAACGTTGATATTTGGATTTTAAATTTTGTATATAATTAAGGACACCATCCCATATTTCGAACATTGGGAAAGTCAAAAGAAAACTGATTGTAACGTTCCAATGTTTGGATAATGTTTGGACACATTTTACTAGAATCCTGTTAACTTATTTTTTTAAATAAATCTTCCAAAACAACAATCTCATTTGCTGTTATTTGGAAAGATAAAACGAATTGACGCAACTATTTTTATGGAAAAAGATCACATTTAATAAATTGGGATAATCGGTCGCATTATCATTTGGGTCCGCCTCGAGGCTATAGAAAATAATTAAAAATTTATTTTTTATATCACCTGGGGAAACACCAGTAAATTATATCTGGTCACACAATTTGTGTTTTAGCAAACATTAGTGGCGAAGTTGACCTATACAAGAATTATATCGTCATTACGTTGAAACGCGTGTGTATCACGGAAAAAGTGATGCGTCCAATTCCTACGTTGCACTAGATATGGGGAATGGTCGACCGACACATGGTCAACATTCTAGATAGGTTGCAATATGTGTGCTTCATTGAAAATGTTAAAAGCAGTTCATACTTTCAAACATACTATATGGAGGTTGGCATGATATATACATGGGTGACATTTGTGTGAAAAAGATAAGAGCCGTTTTTATTTTAAAAACTGAAAATGCGGGAAGGATTGTATGTTAAACCCCTCGCTAGGTTGAAATGCGAATGCATCATACAAATCTGTATAGGTAGTTGATACATTTGCACATTACAAATGAAATTAAGCTAGACAAATATATGAGTATCATCTGCATTGTGTTCAAAAGCTGTTGAAACTTGACTAATGCATGGAATAATAATGCAACACAAAATGTACTTAGAACAAAATGTATTGAAACAAGAAAGTGTACACAATATTTACATATAGTCTTTGTATATTCCTGGTAAGACCGCTCCTGGAGAATGTGTTGACTGAGTCGCAGTCGGGCAGAGTCTCTGGTTGAATCTCTTGATTCCTCCCTCTCTTCCCGGTACCAACTATATTTATATGGTCGGTACTCCACTATGCAAATTAGGTGGATCCTACTACAACAAAAGCTCATCATGGAAAAGGATAAAGGTACTGTATATTAATAAACAGGATAGTCGGAAGTACGCAATACATGTATAATGGTAACGCCATCGCTATCATAGGTATGGCACAAGGACGAAATAGTTCATACCCAACGAGGCTCGAACTCACTATACGGCTGTAATTGTTCTAGCTCGATAAGCTTGCTAACTATCAGACCACAAAAAAAAAACAATGGTATCAGAGAAGGTCAAATTTTCAAACGCTGAAAATAAAAAATTATTTGAAGTGTGTGTTAATTCTTGTAATACAGCAGTTATTAAGTGCAGACTTTAAATATGTAAGTTGAATTGTAGGTAGGTAACTACCTGTTAGTCTATCATAGGAAGTTTACTTCATATTTGTAGACATGATAAATTGTGGAAAGAAGTATCCGTTTAAATGCAACAACAGAATTAATGTGCGAGACTTGGAAATATTTAGGAGAATCTCTTCAGATCATATATAAAATTATTCAGAAATTTCAACCAAAAAAAAATCAAAAGAAAATATAAACAATTAGCCATGGAAACCACTTTTTGTAGAATATCAGAAAGTTAATAATTATAATAAAAATACAGAATACATAGTCTTAAGTCAACTAAAGTGTGACGTCGTCCCCCGTTCGCAGCGCCAACTGTGACGTTCTATCCTGATCTACCACGGCGCCAGTTGTGACGTCCCCAAACAGCACCAATTGTGACGTCCACGCCGCGGCTGTTCGCTCCTCGCTGCTCCGTCCGGGTGTCGCTGCTCCAAACGTGACGTCCGCCTGTCGCGTCAGTCGTGTTGTCTCGTCCTGTGACGACCAACTGGCTTGGTATCGGTCGCGGCACCCAAATGTGACGTTCTAACCTTTTGGTGATTCGGGTGGGAATCTGGTTAGATTTGATATCAGCCTCGTCGTTCCCAACTCGCTTCCAACGCCTGGTTACCAAGGTAACTGCATTGATCTCCAGTCTGCCTACCCACGTCATGAATTGATCTTAGACAGACGAGATCAAACAGTGGTTGGGGCCGTAATGGAAATTGAGTTCAACGGGGGTGATACTACACAAATATGCATAAAAGAAAATAAAATGAAAACTCAAAAAGTTCAAAGTATCAAAGAAAAAGGTAACAAACTTTATGTCTAGTTGTTCGATACATAGGACTGCATCTATCTCCCGACCCGTTCTGTGGATTGTGACACGTCGTTTTCCGCTAGGCAAGTTTTAACGCTTCAAGTTGTTTGCTCTCTAAGAAATTGGTGTTTCGGTGTGTCTTTGGACGAAAGTCGAAAAACAACTTATTTCGGTGGTCTGGTTCTAAGTCGCTCTTCAAAATAATTATTCTTGGGTTGAAGAGGAGTCTGGAATTTTGCATGAATCTTTATCAGCTATCTCGAGGCGGTTTCAACTGGAGACTGACACTGGGAACTCAACTCTGGAAACTCGAGCCCGAACTCTGATTTCTGCCTGTTGGGGCCTCGCTCTTATTGACGCCGACCAAAACCGAGGTGGTTCTGTTGGCGTCGGGGGTTCCTGGATAATTCTAAATACATATCCACCTCTTTTATTTCTGATTAGGGATTTTCCACTCTTTTCCATTTTTGGGAATCCGTCCTCACTCCAACTTTCTCACCATACCTCTGAGGGGCGTGAACTGCCCTCCTCACTTCTTCGTAGCAGCTTCTCATACTTACTCTGGATGGGGCGTCGACAGCCTTCGTCGTGCGTCACGTGATCACTCTCAGCCAATGAGGTCTTGGTCGGGTATCTTTCCTCCTCCTTCGTGCGTCACGTGATCACCACTTGGCAAATGATGTCTTAGTCGGGCGTGAACAATCTGTGGCTTTGTTCTGGGAAAAAGAAATATCTTGCTTAACTAAAAAAAATTATCTCTTCTCTTTCGTTTAAATCGCAGTTATCATTTCTCTAGCCACGGACAATATGACAACTCTCGTGGTGTTTGTCAGGTATTTTATCGCTAATTCATCAAGATGGGTGGTATTCTTAACATGGCTTCAAAAAAAGAAATATCCCCAAAGTTTTCAGTCAGTCTGTCGCCTCCAAGGAAGAAAGAAAACACTTCTGGTTCCCCATTCATTTTCCCTCGGTACATATTCCTGAGAACATAATTTTATTATCTCAGGCCAAAGTTGTTTCGTCGAAAAGAATTCGGTCAGCGCACTGCTTGTGTGGGATTTAATTTTTCATATCTGTCCAAAGTCCTTTTTAGTGGCCTGTTTCTCGTCACTTATCGAAATAGCATTTTTACTTGAATTTTTTCCTGGCCAGTAGTCTAGGTAACACAGCCGTTATCAAAACACATCTGATTCCTTCTTTCTTTCCCTTTCTTTTTTACTCAGAATTTCCCTGTCATTGTAATGACGCCCTTTTTCACTTGTTTCTTATCAATATTTTCATTGTCTCTTAGCCATGTGTGTGGCTGTTTATCACCTACGATTCGCCTCGCATTTCTTTCTGCCTTCCTTTCTTTCTCTTCCTTTCTCTGCCTGGTAAATGGTGCCACAATCCTCCCCTAACCGATTTGTCATTTACCCGTAAATGACACCTAAACCCAAATACACCTTTTAACATGCATCATGCATTTGTCCCATGCAATTCTATACTACTTTCCTACATGCAAATGTAATGTTCTTTTTCATCTTCTCCTGTTCTACATGCAAATGTAATGTTCTTTTTCATCTTCTGTTCTACATGCAAGGTAATGTTCTTTTTCTTCTTCTTCTGTTGTACATGCAATTTAATGTTCTTTTTCTTCTTCTTCTGTTGTACATGCAAGTGTAATGTTCTTTTTCATCTTCTTCTGTTCTATATGTAATATAATGTGTGCGTGTGCCTGTGGGTGCAGATGTGGTTACTATGGCTTGTTCTTCTTTGTCAATGTTTTCCTCTCCGCTGTGGGAGGTTTTTCCGCCGCACGGGGCGGTCTCACGCCAGCCTCCTGCGCTGGTCTTCCTGCAATTTCTTCGCCAATTCCGTATGAGCAAGGAACATTGCTCGCATCTCCCTCTCGAGTTGTTGCATGCTCATTGGATTGTTGTTCGTTAATCTCCTCTTACTCTTAACCTTCCATATTAATATACCCGCAATGGCTATAACTATGAATTTACCCATCACTATTGACCAACTTATCGCGATCTGCTCATCGTCTTCCCAAGCCACATCTTCGTTTCCCAACGCACTTAACTTGTCCCTCAATTGATCCATATCGATCTTTTCTGTCGGTTTAATTATTACTGGCATTTTATTCAAGGTAACATTAGAGAATACCTTCACTATCGTCTCCCACAATTCTGTACAATTGACTAAGCCTCTGCCAATCATTTCTATGATTGAATCTTTCTCTTCATATCTTTCTTCTTCCTGGTAATAGGGGTAAGGAAATAGATATCCCAAATGCCGAACATCCCATGGGTAACTTTAACAGAGATAATGGTGGCCTTACTGTTAATGTCCTTGTGGACTCTCCACCACATACCCTAGACAAGCTGATAGTTTTCTGTGTGGCTACTGCCCACACCCCGTCTGAAACACTGATAGCTTGTGGTAATGCCGTGTTTGTTAATACCTCAACTTGGCAGGTTCTCTTAATTCCTTCTCTCTTCCCTTCAAACAATTCTAGTATGCACATTTTGCGGTTGCCAGTTTTATAGATAGGGCTTAACGAGGTACAAGTCCCTAGAGCATCATCTCTACACTTTCCAGCTTCTTCAGCTGTTAGCAACATGAATTTCGTTCTCCCCGAATTTAAAGCTATGTATTCTGTTTCCACCTTGTACCTTGCTATCATTCCCAAACCTTGATCTCTTCCGGGGTAGGGAATGGGTAAATTTATAACCTGGTATATCTCGAATATACTCTCTCTATCTAACAACGGAACAGATATCACAACCAATAGTCGTCTATTTTCTAACAAGTTCACACATCCCAGTGCATTATAAGATTTCCACAATTCTTTACTCAATTATTCTATAATTTCTTACTAAGTTCAGCTCTTCCCTCCTCTAACTAACTCCTAGCAGACAGAATGGTCCGGTCAGGTGTGCGTGGCACTCACTCCAAAGGTCGTACTTCATGACACCACTGATGGCCAGTCAGCAATGCCAATAATCATATTCTGTTCTTCGTGAGGTGTAGCTCGCGACTCCTCCGCTCCATCCACATCCACCGCAGTCAGCCAGCAGGTTTTTGGATGAGCCAGTGTCGTTATCTGTTGACACCAAATGCTTCTATTCTGCACAGCCTTCTTTGTTCTACTGAGATTTGGGGTTCTTCACCCTTCTTGATCTCATCTTCCGAGGTGGTCCCTGCTCAACCTCTAACCTTCCTTCTGTGTTTAATTCCCGTCCAGGAGGTGTTTTGTCCTCTTCTTCATCCCCTGATTCTTCCTCCTGTTTAGAGTCCTCGCCCTGGACGTCTTTAATACCTCTTGACTCTATGTCTAGATCTCTTCTGTTCCTTATCTTTTTCCTTGAGCTGGGAAAGGGGTATGTGATCCTCTTCCTGCCACTCGCTGGGCCCTTCGTCCTGTTCAGGGTGCCTCTTTTTAGAGCCTTCGACTGCTTGATTGGATCTCCTCGTTTTTCTCTTCCTTTTCTTTGGACATGGGGGTGTGATTGCGACCTCACAGGGTCTTCTCTGCACCGATTCAGTCGACGACTGATCCCCGCCGAGGGTTCCAACTCCGTCACTCGGATCGCTTCGTCTATCTGGCCAAGTCGATCTATCTCCTTATTTTCTTCGGAATCTTCCTCCGTCTCCATTTCTTCCGGCTCAACCAGAGTTAACTTCCTTGTCCTTGTCTTCTTAGGCCTCGGCTCGCTCATTTCCAGGTTAGCTATTTCAGCCTTATTCAGATCATTGGCATGGACCCTCCTTGCTCGTCCTGCCACTTTATCCCATATTACATATGATACTGGACCCGTCTGCTCTACTATCCGGTAGTACGGTTCCCATCTTTGGTCCAGCTTTCCTTCTCTCTGGTGGATTTTATAGTAGACAGGGTCTCCAACCTTCAATTCTACTACCTTTCTTTCAGCATTCACTCTCTCATTTCTTTTCTTCTGGGCCCTCTTTATTCTTCTTCTGGTCTGTACAAATATTTTATGTTGTTGTTCCAGCAATAGCTGATGATGATCTTCTCCCATATACTTTCTTCGGGGATTCAACAGGACCACGTCTCTGCCAAACAACATAAAGTAAGGAGAAAATCTGGAGGTTTCGTTTATCGTAAACCTCATGGCCGCCAGTGCCTGCGTCAAACACAAGTCCCAATTTCCAGTGTTCTCTCTGACCAGCTTGGCCAATACATCTCCCAAGGTTCTATGAAACCTTTCCACTTTAGCATTTCCTTGGGGGTGATATGGAGATGTTTTTACGTGCTCTATATTCAAACCTGTCAGAATGTCTCTCATTATGCTGTTTATATTCTCCGTGCCATTATCTGTTACGAATTGCACAGGGGCGCCATACCTAGGGAAGATTTCACTTATTATCAAACCAGCCACAGTTCTAGCCTTCTTGTCTGGTACTGCAAATGCCTCAGGCCAATTTGTTAGCGAATCGACAAAACTCACTAAATAGTTGTTTCCTTGTGCAGTTTCCCCATATGGTCCTGATACATCCATACTCACTTTCTCGAAGGGGAAGTTCGGCACGTCCGTCTCCTCCAATGGTGCCATTTCCTGCCTTCTGCTCTGCGACTGGCACACTACGCAGCTCCGAACATAGTTAGTGACCTCTCCGTACAGTTTGGGCCAATAGTACTTTCTTCCTATGAGATCACATGTCCTATCAATTCCCATGTGACCCAACCTCTCGTGGCACTGTTCCAATATCTCTGTTCTTAAACTTTTGGGCACATACAACTTGGGCTTGACTTCTTCATCCCTGCCTGAGGGATAATACAGCCTTTCCTCTATTATGGCATACTTGGTGGTCTCTCCTGCCTTCACCTTTTCTCTCAGGGCAGCTATTTCACTGTCAGCCTGCTCCTTCTCAATTCTTTCTGTCCAGTAGGGATCGGTTATTATCTGTGCGTCCCCTTCTTCGTCTGATTCTAACATAGAGCGGTCTTTTAGCTTATTAGCGTTAATTACTCCTATTCTATAAGCTTTATCATCTACTCCCTGCTCTACATTTACAGATCTTTCTTCCAGTTGTTTCGGTATTCTTGAGAGTAAATCTGCGCACGTGTTTTCCCTCCCTGCCAAATACTCTATCTTACAGTGGTAGCCACTTAACTTAAGTGCCCACTGTTGAATTTTCTTATTATTCGTCCATTCTGCCTGCAATAGGTACTGCAGAGGTTTGTGGTCTGTTTTTATAGTAAAGACCGCATCATTCAAATAGTAGTCCAGATTTTGGAGAGCATACATGATGACATATGCTTCTCTTTCTATTACTGGCCATCTCTGTTGTGTCTCTGAGAGCTTATGAGAGAGGAAGTATATCGGTACTTCCTCTGGTATGCCTGGCACTGGTCCTTCTTTATCGGGACACGGCTGGGTAAGAACTGCTCCTACACACTGCTCACTGGCATCAGTGAATAGTACCATGGGCTTGCTGAGGTCTGGGTACGTCAGCAGTGGGACGGCTGTCAACTGTTCCTTTAGCGTATCAAATACCCGTTGACAGTCCTCTGTCCACTTGAACCTAGCGTATTTCTTCGTCAGGGCTACTAGTGGTATGGCAATTCTAGAAAATGCCGGGACGAAGCGTCGGTAGTAACCTATAGCTCCTATAAAACCTTTTACCTGTCTCACTGTCTTAGGTTCTGGCATTTCCCTTATGACTTTCACCTTATCCATGTCGGGTTTAATACCGTCTCCGTTTATGACAAAGCCCAAATATCTAGTCTCCTCCTTCAGAAACTGACACTTCGACAATTTTAATTTTAAGCCGTGTTTTCTTAACCTTCCCAACACTTGTTTTAGATGGAAAAAGTGTTGTTCTACTGTCTCCGAAAATATAAGATATCGTCCAAATGTGCCATGGCAAAGCTCTCGTATCCTCCTAACACTATTGACATTAGCTGTTGGAAGATTCCTGGGGCATTAGCTAAGCCGAATGGCATCACCCTGAACTGAAACAGTCCTAGGTGACACGCAAATGCGGCCTTCTCTTTGTCAGCCCCATCAAGGGCTACCTGCCAATATCCGGACCTCAAGTCCAACGTAGAGAAGTACTTTGCCTTCCCTAATAATGACAATATATTATCTATTAGTGGCAATGGCACCACCAACGGCTTCGATATGGAGTTCAATTTCCTAAAATCTACACAAAAACGGTGCCCGCCATCTTTCTTACCCACTATTACTATTGAAAGCTCCAAGGGAGATCGATCTTTCGATCATCCCAGCTTCCAACATCTCTTCTACTGCCTCTTCTACAAGGGTCTTTTTTATGAATAGGTGTCGGGTAGGGTTTTAATTTCACAGGGGGTGATCTCCGGTGTCGATTTTCATTTTGACTGTGTGGGTCTGGCCCAATTCCTTCTCTGACTGGGCTACCACATCTCGATTATCCCTCAGCAGACTCCCCACTCTGGTTCTAAATTGATCCGGTGCTAATATATCTTCGTCCACTATTCCTTCTCTTTGCTCTACAAGTTTTCTTCGTTCCTCTTCGAATCTCACCCGATTCAGAGTGATTCAAGCTGGTCAGAGAGAACACTGGAAATTGGGACTTGTGTTTGACGCAGGCACTGGCGGCCATGAGGTTTACGATAAACGAAACCTCCAGATTTTCTCCTTACTTTATGTTGTTTGGCAGAGACGTGGTCCTGTTGAATCCCCGAAGAAAGTATATGGGAGAAGATCATCATCAGCTATTGCTGGAACAACAACATAAAATATTTGTACAGACCAGAAGAAGAATAAAGAGGGCCCAGAAGAAAAGAAATGAGAGAGTGAATGCTGAAAGAAAGGTAGTAGAATTGAAGGTTGGAGACCCTGTCTACTATAAAATCCACCAGAGAGAAGGAAAGCTGGACCAAAGATGGGAACCGTACTACCGGATAGTAGAGCAGACGGGTCCAGTATCATATGTAATATGGGATAAAGTGGCAGGACGAGCAAGGAGGGTCCATGCCAATGATCTGAATAAGGCTGAAATAGCTAACCTGAAATGAGCGAGCCGAGGCCTAAGAAGACAAGGACAAAGGAAGTTAACTCTGGTTGAGCCGGAAGAAATGGAGACGGAGGAAGATTCCGAAGAAAATAAGGAGATAGATCGACTTGGCCAGATAGACGAAGCGATCCGAGTGACGGAGTTGGAACCCTCGGCGGGGATCAGTCGTCGACTGAATCGGTGCAGAGAAGACCCTGTGAGGTCGCAATCACACCCCCATGTCCAAAGAAAAGGAAGAGAAAAACGAGGAGATCCAATCAAGCAGTCGAAGGCTCTAAAAAGAGGCACCCTGAACAGGACGAAGGGCCCAGCGAGTGGCAGGAAGAGGATCACATACCCCTTTCCCAGCTCAAGGAAAAGATAAGGAACAGAAGAGATCTAGACATAGAGTCAAGAGGTATTAAAGACGTCCAGGGCGAGGACTCTAAACAGGAGGAAGAATCAGGGGATGAAGAAGAGGACAAAACACCTCCTGGACGGGAATTAAACACAGAAGGAAGGTTAGAGGTTGAGCAGGGACCACCTCGGAAGATGAGATCAAGAAGGGTGAAGAACCCCAAATCTCAGTAGAACAAAGAAGGCTGTGCAGAATAGAAGCATTTGGTGTCAACAGATAACGACACTGGCTCATCCAAAAACCTGCTGGCTGACTGCGGTGGATGTGGATGGAGCGGAGGAGTCGCGAGCTACACCTCACGAAGAACAGAATATGATTATTGGCATTGCTGACTGGCCATCAGTGGTGTCATGAAGTACGACCTTTGGAGTGAGTGCCACGCACCTGACCGGACCATTCTGTCTGCTAGGGAGTTAGTTAGAGGAGGAAGAGCTGAACTTAGTAAGAAATTATAGAATAATTGAGTAAAGAATTGTGGAAATCTTATAATGCACTGGGATGTGTGAACTTGTTAGAAAATAGACGACTATTGGTTGTGATATCTGTTCCGTTGTTAGATAGAGAGAGTATATTCGAGATATACCAGGTTATAAATTTACCCATTCCCTACCCCGGAAGAGATCAAGGTTTGGGAATGATAGCAAGGTACAAGGTGGAAACAGAATACATAGCTTTAAATTCGGGGAGAACGAAATTCCTAACAGCTGAAGAAGCTGGAAAGTGTAGAGATGATGCTCTAGGGACTTGTACCTCGTTAAGCCCTATCTATAAACTGGCAACCGCAAATGTGCATACTAGAATTGTTTGAAGGAAGAGAGAAGGAATTAAGAGAACCTGCCAAGTTGAGGTATTAACAAACACGGCATTACCACAAGCTATCAGTGTTTCAGACGGGGTGTGGGCAGTAGCCACACAGAAAACTATCAGCTTGTCTAGGGTATGTGGTGGAGAGTCCACAAGGACATTAACAGTAAGGCCACCATTATCTCTGTTAAAGTTACCCATGGGATGTTCGGCATTTGGGATATCTATTTCCTTACCCCTATTACCAGGAAGAAGAAAGATATGAAGAGAAAGATTCAATCATAGAAATGATTGGCAGAGGCTTAGTCAATTGTACAGAATTGTGGGAGACGATAGTGAAGGTATTCTCTAATGTTACCTTGAATAAAATGCCAGTAATAATTAAACCGACAGAAAAGATCGATATGGATCAATTGAGGGACAAGTTAAGTGCGGTTTAGGTGTCATTTACGGGTAAATGACAAATCGGTTAGGGGAGGATTGTGGCACCATTTACCAGGCAGAGAAAGGAAGAGAAAGAAAGGAAGGCAGAAAGAAATGCGAGGCGAATCGTAGGTGATAAACAGCCACACACATGGCTAAGAGACAATGACGTGTCGTTTTGAGTCCTATTCTAAATTTCTCAGCAACAGCAGTCGATCCAGGATCCTGTCCTGCCGTCACGGTACTAATTGTGGCAGTGGCTGTCTCAGGGTCGCATCCTGTGGTCACGGCACCACTTGTGACGTGGCCGTTCCAGGGTCCAATCCTCTGTTCACGGCACCACTTGTGACGTTGTCCTTCGGTCACAGCGCCAACTGTGACGTTCTATCCTGATCTACCACGGCGCCAGTTGTGACGTCCCCAAACAGCACCAATTGTGACGTCCACGCCCCGGCTGTTCGCTCCTCCCTGCTCCGTCCGGGTGTCGCTGCTCCAAACGTGACGTCCGCCTGTCGCGTCAGTCGTGTTGTCTCGTCCTGTGACGACCAACTGGCTTGGTATCGGTCGCGGCACCCAAATGTGACGTTCTAACCTTTTGGTGATTCGGGTGGGAATCTGGTTAGATTTGATATCAGCCTCGTCGTTCCCAACTCGCTTCCAACGCCTGGTTACCAAGGTAACTGCATTGATCTCCAGTCTGCCTACCCACGTCGTGAATTGATCTTAGACAGACGAGATCAAACAGTGGTTGGGGCCGTAATGGAAATTGAGTTCAACGGGGGTGATACTACACAAATATGCATAAAAGAAAATAAAATGAAAACTCAAAAAGTTCAAAGTATCAAAGAAAAAGGTAACAAACTTTATGTCTAGTTGTTCGATACATAGGACTGCATCTATCTCCCGACCCGTTCTGTGGATTGTGACACGTCGTTTCCGCTAAGCAAGTTTTAACGCTTCAAGTTGTTTGCTCTCTAAGAAATTGGTGTTTCGGTGTGTCTTTGGACGAAAGTCGAAAAAAACTTATTTCGGTGGTCTGGTTCTAAGTCGCTCTTCAAAATAATTGTTCTTGGGTTGAAGAGGAGTCCGGAATTTTGCGTGAATCTTGGTCAGCTCTCTCGAGGCGGTTTCAACTGGAGACTGACACTGGGAACTCAACTCTGGAAACTCGAGCCCGAACTCTGATTTCTGCCTGTTGGGGCCTCGCTCTTATTGACGCCGACCAAAACCGGGGTGGTTCTGTTGGCGTCGGGGGGTTCCTCGATAATTCTAAATACATATCCACCTCTTTTATTTCTGGTTAGGGATTTTCCACTCTTTTCCATTTTTGGGAACCCGTCCTCACTCCTACTTTCTCACCATACCTCTGAGGGGCGTGAACTGCCCTCCCCACTTCTTCGTATCAGCTTCTCATACTTATACTCTGGATGGGGCGTCGACAGCCTTCTTCGTGCGTCACGTGATCACTCTCAGCCAATGATGTCTTGGTCGGGTATCTTTCCTCCTCCTTCGTGCGTCACGTGATAACCACTTGACCAATGATTATCTTAGTCGGGCGTGAACAATCCGTGGCTTTGTTTCGGGAAAAAATATCTTGCTTAACTAAAAAACATTATCTCTTCTCTTTCGCTTAAATCGCCGTTATCATTTCTCTAGCCACGGACAATATGACAAATCTTGTTTTACACGTGGTGTTTGTCAGGTATTTTATCGCTAATTCATCAAGATGGGTGGTATTCTTAACATGGCTTCAAAAAAAGAAATATCCTCAAAGTTTTCAGTCAGTCTGTCGCCTCCAAGGAAGAAAGAAAAACACTTCTGGTTCCCCATTCATTTTCCCTCGGTACATATTCCTGATAACATAATTTTATTATCTCAGGCCAAAGTTGTTTCGTCGAAAAGAATTCGGTCAGCGCACTGCTTGTGTGGGATTTAATTTTTCATATCTGTCCAAAGTACTTTTTAGTGGCCTGTTTCTCGTCACTTATCGAAATAGCATTTTCACTTGATTTTTTCCCTGGCCAGTGGTCTAGATAACACAGCCGGAGTAGGTTTCCACAGAATCAGGCTCTACAGTGTCTAATGAAAACATAAGGAGACTCACTTCACATACAAATTGGAGTCACAGACAGCAGCTGAGTACCATTTTCCATTGCCTAATCTGAGCTTACTCAACGTAAGCAAAAGAATAGTGTTTGATTATGTAGCTGTATTAATCAAGAGATGAGGCATTTTATAGATATTTTTCGTCCAGAATCAAGTGTCGATTCATACACAAGATAGATTTATATGCAGAAAGTTCGGTATGTGTTTAAACAGTCTCCCCAACCCCGTCCAACTATTCCTGAAAAATTCACGATAGATTTAAGTAGTTTTATTCATCTCATCGTTTCGTCATTTTTCGTGACAAAATTGATCAGCAGGGTGAAGGAAGGGATCCCTAACAACTGGAATGTGAAATAAGAAGGAAAGAGACAACTGATGACAAAGAAAATCATGAAAGAACAAAGCAAAGAAAATAATAAAAGCTGAAAAGGAATAAAAAGCATAAGAAAATTTAATAGAAGAAGAAGAAGAAAGAAGAAGAAGAAGAAGAAGAAGAAGAAGAAGAAGAAGAAGAAGCTTTGCCCAGTTAAAGATAAGATTGCGTGAGTGGCGAATCCATGTTACAGTTTTTCACCTAAAACAACATTAATCATGAGTAGACAGGATGAAAAAAATTACTATTGATATGAATGCGCTAATGAATACAAATTGATACGGGGACATATAAAGAGACACATCTTTGGTGGTGTAAACGTGGATATGCACAAACATTTGAGGAAAGGAAAATAACATGTATTTGTGCATAACTTAGGCATACATACACACACACACACACACACACACACACATATATATATGTATATCGGTTTGTACAAAAGGAAGAAGGACACACAGAGACACACACACATGCACGCGGAAATATACATATGTGCGTGTTTGTGAGCGTGTGTTTGTATATGTATGTTTCTGCATTGTTTAATATGTAGATTTTTGTTCTGATGACATAGTGGTATGTAATAATTCTCGCAAAATAATATAAAAACCCCAACAAACTGTCTATTTACCGTCTCTGTCTTTTTCTACCCACACACATTGTGTGTCTGTACTCAGTCGTAATCAGCTATACAACTCTATAAGAGTGAGGAAATTCACACATAGAGTCACGCACACACACACACACACACACACACACATATATATATATATATATATATATATATATATATATATATATATATATATATATAAGGCGCCATGGATAAATTATCGTCTTAATTACAAAAAAATAACAGTGACATTACATTTTAACAGATATATTGAGCAAAATTACACAGAAATATCTTGAAATACAAAAGAATAAATACATTCGTTAAAATGGCAATTGGCTTCAACCATGGCCTCCAGACAAATTCGGAATCTCCTGCAACTCTTCTGGACTTTCTTCTTAAGTTGGTGAATGCTGCCATAATCCTTGACTTCATTTCATGTTTTGTATTACAATCAATTTTGTTGATGTCTCGCTCAACTGCTCTGCACATATAATCATCAAGGTATGCAGTTTAGGGAGTTAGGTGGCAAGATAGATGGGGTGAGGTAGTCGCAGAAATTGTTTGACTGACATGACAGTATGCTTTTGCTTGTGTTGCATGGTGTAGAGTCCTGCTGCTAGACATAGGGTCTTCCAGCAGACAAACTCGTGACACATAGCAGCAATGCATCTTCCAAGAACTTGATATTGTCACCCTGTTGTGACTAAGGTTCTGTGAGAAAAAAGAACGGTAGCATGACTTCGCCATGATCTCTCCAAACGCATTCGCAATCACCATTAGACTAATGCAAATTCCGGAGCAAATGTGAATAAGTACACCATGTCGTTTCCAAATGTCTGGCAAAATCAATTGCGTCATGGTGCGCTTTTTCTCACAGACCACGTATACTGACCCTACTATACTGACCCTACTATACTGACCCTACTATACTGGGCAGTCGAAAAAAAACCCACAAAAAACAACGAGCATGCACGAAATAAAAATTATAAAAGGCGAAAATTTGCCCATCGCAAAATATATACACACACATATATATATATATATATATATATATATATATATATATATATATATATATATATATATATATAACAGTTCTTCTTGGGTATGTCAATATTTATGCAATAATCAGGCTATTAAATAACTGATGTGTGTAAATATTTCTGTATATACATATTCATATATGTAGCATACGATTGACACTTCAGGTCATAATAGATTCTTATAAATATTTACAGTAACATATTTACTGATGTGAGATATAATGGTGCAAATCGAGGGTCATATATATATATATATATATATATATATACATGCATATATATATATATATATATATATTTATATATGTAATAAGAAATAAAGTTTTATGGTGTGCTATATTTATGGGATAAAGTGCTCAATATCAGAGCGCGTGTAAATATAAATATAAAAGAAAAACATTGAAGTCAACACTCAGAGGCGACTGGCTGTTTCATCCTAGTCGCAATCGTCAGGCTGCGATTCTTTCACAAGATACGTGGCATGACGATTGCGCCTAGCATGAAATAGCCTGTCGTCTCTGGGTGTTGACTTCAATGTTCACTTTTTATATATATATATATATATATATATATATATATATATATATATATATATATATATATATATATTTATATCATATTTAACTTGTGTTCTGTTTCTTGGAATCTTTATTAAGGTAATACAAGTTCGTTTGATTTATAAAAATGTCGCCGTCTTATGACTAATTGTTGTGGCCTTGTTAGGGGAAGAATTAAAGACCCAAGAGAAGATTGGATTTAAACAAATATATTAACAGAAAAGAGTAATAAAAACATATACAAACGAGATTGTTACAGTAAGAAAGTTCGATCCGACAGTCAGAGCAATATTTACAATATTTATTTACATTATTTATTTTTGTAAAATTACCCAAAATATTGCACAAGGAGCTGCTGGAAACTTTACGGCCCAAAAAGCCGTACCTGCTCTTATTTATAACTGGGAGAGTCCATGCCTACGTGGGTAAGTTACCATAATACTATTTGATATTAATTCTACATTTAAAATATAGGAATGTCCCCATAAATATAACATTTATGATAATACAGAATATTGTCGAATTTAAAAATATCCAATCATTGCTTGAAAATTATTCCATTTATAAACAAGATATTTTGGAAGTAATTTTGCATGTACGATAAAAATATTTCACAGCCATGTGGTTCTCAACATTTTTAATAAGTAGATATATTATACAATGAAAATGTGGTTATTTGCACGTATGTCATATGAGTACGTGATTGCTATGAGAAAAACCTTAAAGAAATGATCAATATATTGTAACTAGTGATCAAAAATAAGACTTCAGAGAATCTGTTCCAAAACAGAATTTATGATATGAAATTGGTGTAAAATAGTGAGGCTATGGACTCTGGCTATATAATCAAATACTCAGGATTTGACATTGATAAAAAGTAAAAACTTCAAATATATCGGTGTATGGATCACTTCAAAAAATATTAGTTTAGGAGACAATGTATTTGTACATATCATAAGCTGCGTCAGAGATAGTTTCACCCAACACTACAAATTTCTCCAAAAACAAAACATTCACATGCAAACTAGAGTGGTGTTCTTAAATAACGTCATCTGAGACTTTCTTATGGATGACTTCCATCACAATAAACCCGTTCAGAAATATGTAAACTCTTTGATCTATACAACCGATTTCCCAGATAATTGATTAAAAATCATCGATTGAAATCTTCGCATCTTGAGGAATGGCGCTTCATAATCTTAAAAAGAGAACTGGACCACAAAGCAGAAACCAGTTTACTTGAAAACTTATATCAATAGAAATAAGTAAAATAAATATCACATGTCACTCTAAGAAAAAAAATAATGACACTGTCCTTAAAATTCCACACTACATCAAATAAAATTTTGGGGATGAAAGACCCATTATTACTGGAAAATTCTAAAAGTTCTTGTGAAACAGAACTTGAGAAACCTATTATTTTTCCCCAATTTTTATTTCCTCAATTTCAACTACTCATTAGTAACCCCTTAATGTTTGAGATAAAAGGAAAATCTACTCAATTATGTTTATATATTAAAAATTACGGTTAAATCTATAAAGATCTGTTGGATTAAATAATTAAAAAAAATGAATTCCTCTTTAGAAATTAATTTGTTTAAAGTTAAGTTGAGCGATTTGTGCTTAAAGCAACTATTCCGCCGTACAGCATCGGCAAAGTGCTTCGTGGCCGAGTCCGTTTAAAGCACGTCAGATCTAACGACGATTTCTACTGCTGTCGTGGGCAAAGGTTCAAATCCTACCAAAAGGCAATATAGTTACCTTTACCAAGTTTTCTCGAATATTCAGACGAGTAGACGAAAATAAATAAACTGTTTAAAATAAATGGACCGTCTATTCAATGTGTGTGCATAAAAATAACTTGTAAAGAGATAAAAAATCTGTTGATTAATAAGTAAAAATCTCTTTTTCTTTTTATATATATATATATATATATATATATATATATATATATATATATATATATATATATATGGACGTGCTATTCAATCCGTCAAATCTAATAGATTAACCAATCATCGGTAATTACTTTTGACACGCGTACATACATACATACATACATACATACATATATATATATATATATATATATATATATATATATATATATATATATATATATATATATATATACCCAAATACAGGATTCGAGAGACACTCAAGATCGAGGGATACATTCAAACTAGTGATAACGAATACATGATATGGTTGGGAGAGAAGTGAGAAGAAATATGGTGAGTGACCCTTCATTTCATGAATTCAAGATTTACGTTTTAGGGAAGCACTCTCGCGGGAATCACTTCTAGAATTTCTTGTCAAGATGCTGTCTGCGTGGAAGTTTTCTTCTTCTGTTTACTAAACGGGAGAAAGAG
>CAHIKZ030000584.1:447500-467500 GCA_903632075.3 Acanthosepion pharaonis
TACAATGATGAAATCAATCATGTGCCAATGTTTTGATCTCGGGTGCATCCAGGTGGTCTTGTATTTATCATCCATCCTGAACATGGTGTTGGTAATGCAGAGGTCGTGTTTTGAAAACTTGCCGAGGAGGAGCAGGCCATTGTCATTGGCGTTGCCTACTCCGTTCTGCCGAGAACGCCTTCCCATCTGTTGTAGTCTCTTCTTACTCTGGCATTGAAATCTCCAAGGATGACGAGTTTGTCATTTTGGGTTTTCACTTGATAACCTGACCAAGATTTTCGTAGAACTATCCTTTGGCGTTGTCTGGGATCCGGAGCGTTGGTGCGTACACACTGATGACCATGAGGTGTCTTAACTTACTGAGGTGGGGTGCGCAGTTTCATGAGGCCTTGATTCGAACTGGCAGAACGGATATGCTTTTAATCGGATCTGTTCTGATTGAAAATCCTAAAACATGAATCCTGTTCTCGGCTTGAGACTTTCATTTCAAGAAGGTGTACCCACCTCCTCCTTCTCTTAGGGAACTTTCATCGGCAAGCCGGGTTTCGCTGAGTGCAGTAATGTCTATGCGATATCGCTGGATTTCTTGTGCCACAAGTGCTGTTCCTCTTTCTGATCTCGAAGTACTCGCCCTATCCAGTAGTGTTCAAACGTTCCAGATTCCCAAAATAAGCTTCTTGTGATTTTTATTTCGGCCTCAATGAGGATGAGTCTGTCAACCGCGGTAAGCAGACACGAATGCTGCCATATATGGTATGATGCTCCCGCAGTTCATCTCGAGGACCTAGACAAAACCCAGAGAATTATATGCAACGTGATTCGTTCCGATCTAGGATCCAATCTGCAGTCACTTTTTCGCAAACATCCTGTGGCTTCCATCTGTCTTTTCTACACGTAATTTTATGGCAACTACTCCAAAGAGCTACTTTCACTGGTTCCAATAATGCATGAATTTAAATGTGCTACTAGGTTGGCATATCGGTCCTACCCTTTCACTGTGGAAACGGCTAAATATATCCATCTCTTCTACTCCAACAGCTTCTTATCTCGCACCTCTTGTCAGTGGAACTCTCTTCCTATCACTTGTTTCCCTGATAGCTATAACCTTCAAATATTCAAATGTAATGTCAATTGACATCTTCTGGTGCTTTGACATTGATTCCTGTCCTTCTCTTTTTCCTTCTCCCAAACACTCCTCTTTAATCTTACTCTCACTCTCTGTACCCCACTTGCGTGCTACTGGCACACCCATCTTCCTTGGGGTGATTTGCTTAAAAAAATTAAGTTTCTTATCAGGTTTTGACTACTTGATAATTTTTACTTATGCTAGTTTTAATATCAGCGTTGGAATGGAGATTGAAGATCGTAGACAATGATAAATAAAATGCAACTGAAGAAAAATTTTGGCATAAAATATTACATGTATAAGGTATTTCGGTGCAGACATCAACAACTAATTCTGATTAATGTTGACTGAATGATTACCGTACAAAGCTCGTGCATATAGCATTCTCTCCTTTTATATACTTGTATACGCATTTGTCCTTATTCATAAATTTCTTGTTGAATGTCAAATAGAAAACCCCGTGAGGATCGAACTCACTACGCATTTTATCTCGTTAGGTAGTCTAGCAACGCTAACACTTATCCTAATGCAACGTGCCTACATTTCACTAAAATTATAAGGAACATGTGTCATTCTATACTCTATCATTAAAAATTGTCTGCTGCGTAGCTTGTAAGAGGAAGGTGGTAATAGCTCTCCCCCATCTTCATGCTTTTTTTAACTTTTTAACATTTTACAATACCTCTTTTCTTATTTCTGTTATTTATTTCCAGAAATACATTAGGAAAGTTTTTTTTCCGCAAATACGTCCGTTGTGTCGTAAATTTTTCAAGCCAACTTCCTGCATAATAACTTATAGAAATTTCAGATGTCACTTTCTGTTTTAAATATGTGCATTTTCCAGCTTCAGTTTTCCAAATATTCCTCGTTGTTCGCATGCCTAGTCCATTGATAATGTAAGCTTATCCCTGTAGAATAAGTTTCCGCCAATTTTCATCTGTAAGGAAATTGTCGAGCACTCACTGCCATACAGAAGAATAAAAACGATGTAGGTGTTTAGTCTTATTTACTTTGATTCTAACGAAATATTAACATTTTCCTGATTTACTTGAACCCTCTTTTTTCGATAATAGAAAACTAACTGAAAAAAGAAATGCTCATCAACAGGATGCATAAATTCCAAAGACGGAACTCTGGTATTTAAGAAAAAAAAAATACTTCTGAGATGCAACGACTATATTTGAATAAATGCGTTGGTTGGATCCAGGGACTTGACCCAAAGAATTTTGAGTTCATTACGTGACTACTTCAGTGGTGAACAAAAACTTGATTTGACTTGAAGGGAGATAACTGAGATATGCGGAAGAGGCATGACAGGTGTAACTAGAACAATCTACGTCTAGTGATCGAAATAAATGGTTCACTTCGAAATTCCAATTACCTGAAGAAGGGCGAAGCATACAACGGCCAAAATGTCGTGAAGCTGGAAGCAAAGATAAGGACAACTGTCCGAACAATGTAAATAATGCAAATAACTGAGAACACTTCTACGACGAAAGATAACATCCGGGAATAAACAAAAATACTGACGAATCAAAAATATTCAAATCTGAGGTAGGAAAAGCACTGGCTAAATTGGCAAGAAACAAAGCGGCGGAGCCAGAGATGATGATAGACTTAGAGATAACAGAGTATAGAGTCAGTAATAGAGAAGATGAACGAATTAGAGTCTGTCTATATTTCTGAGATGAGGTATTATGTACAGTATTTACATTAGTTGGACTATTGCCCTCATCTTTGTCGCCATATTTGTCACAACGTTTCGGCCGTTGTACGCTCCGACCTTCTTCAGGTGGTTGGAATTTCGAACTGAACCTTTTATGCTAGGCCACAAAAATCTCCTGAGCCGACCAAGCATAGAAATAAATACAATATGGGAACCAGTAATAAGGAGTGCCAGAGAAAAGCAATGATAACAAAGTTGCAATATGAACTCTGGTAAAGACGTGCAATGATAACAGCAAAATTGCAATATGAGCACTGGTAAAAAATGATAATGAAAACATTAGGTTTATAATACTCAGAATTTCATACCCAGATGTCCTCAAGGACACATGGCACAGTGGATAAAGGCGTTGGTTAGATCCAGTGACAGACCCAAAGAAGGTGAGTTAAGGCAGTGGAGAACTTTCAGAGGGAAAATTAGCAGGAGATAACTGATAACTGACATCCATCACACATGGCACGTGAAACTAGAACAGTCTACCCCAGTGATCGAAATTCCAACCACCTGAACAACGGCCGAAACTTTGTGACAAATATGGCGACAAAGATGAGGACAATAGTCCGACTAATGTAAATAATGAACGAATTAGATGATTCCGGCATAAACAAGATTATATAAATAATAAATAAATGAGAATGTATCAACATGGAAATAATCTCTCTTCCTTTAATAAGTACACTAAGAAATTTATTCGTGAATATGAGATGATCCTGTTAAAAATAAGTAGATAAAACTTGTTTACATTGCTCAGTGTGTCATTTCCCAATATATATATATATATATTTTATGACATTAAACTACATCCGCGTCCTGGGTAAGATGATAGACTCGGTCCAACAGCAAGGTACTCTGATTAGGTGGTTTTGAGGAGCTTGGAACCAGCTCTCAATTGTTGGTTTTCACGGATTCACGCTTATCCGCGGTGGAACCACTTGTTAGGATCCCAGCTATGGGTAAATAGTTCACCCCCAAACTGAGGTCAAACACTATGAAAGTCGATTTTAATATCAGGAATACTCTGTAAAAAATTATTACCAGCAATACATTATTATCAGCAAGATATTTTTGAATAGAAATATTACCAGCAATACGTTTTCGAAAAAAAAAGCAGCAATAAAATATTGTCTGTATTAAATAGAACATTGAAGTTGATATGCGGTAAAACAAAACAAAAACACACACACGCACACACACACACACACACATGCACACACACATATATATATATATATATATATATATATATATATATATATATATCAGTTATTATATTATATCTCTATAATAATGACGCGTATCTTTACATGTACGCTTCATATACATGGTGCGATAGATAAACTGTCTTTTTAAACCTCATTTTAACAGATATATTTATCAAAATTACACAAAAAATATTTTGAAGTAATAATAATTAAATTTATTCAATAGAACAGTCATTGTCTTCAGCTTCTACTTCTAGACGATTTCGGAATCTCCTGCAACACTTCTGGATGGATTCCTTGTTTAAGTTGTTGAATGCTACAATAATTCTTACCTTCAGTTCATCTTTAGCATTTCAATGAGTTTTGTTGGTCTCTGGCTCAACTGTGCCCCACAAATAATTATCATCGTGCTGCAGTTTCGAGAATTAGGGTCTATGTGGTTAAATAATTTATCTGACAGCCATAACTAGGTTCGCCTTCTTGCGTGGCATGGTGCCAGACATAGGGTTTCTAGCAGTCACCCTCTTGAGCCAGGGCAGTACTACGTTATCAAGACGTAGGTTTCCATGTTGACTTTGAGGCCCTGTGAGAAGATGACACCATCACTAGTGATCACTTCAAACACCTTCGCAATCACCATTAGACTAATGCGAATCTTTCCGCATCGTCTGGCTTAACAACCAAACAATCTGAAATGTATTGGAGCTTCTGATGCGAATGCTAAGCAATACATCATGCTGTTTCCAAATTTCTGGTGGAGGGAATTGTGTCATGGTGCTCTTTTACTCACAGAGGGTGCCCAACTGACCCTACTATAATATACGTTGAACATAATCAAAAATCAACAAGACGCATGCGCGGAATTATAAACATAACATGATAATTTATCCATCGCACCCTGTATGACTATATATATATATATATATATATATATATATATATATATATATATATATATATATATATATATATAAAAAGAGAGACAGACAGAGAGATGGAGTTGCCTTATAAATTGTATTATGCTAACAGTGTAGCATGCAATCAATTAATTCTTGAGCAAAATAAAAATTAAAGAGAAATAAAAGCACACGAAAACCAGGCGAAAGGAATAATCAACGAAACGCCATAAATCTTCCTTAAGTGTGTGAACATTATTTCTATAAATTACCTCCCCTTGGACATTAAATACATTTACTTGTATAATTAAACTCTCGGATGGTGACAGCGAGTCTGGGTGTGTGCAACACAAGGGACTCTGGGCGGTTGAATTAAGAACTGCAGAATTAAAGAAACAGCCACAAAGAAATACAAAAAAAAGAATGGAAAACAAAATAACTGAAGCTGAGCAAGGAGGAATAAAATGAGAAAAAATCTGGAATATAATTAGAATATGGTGAATACTTTGATGAGTTATGCTAGTAAGATGAAAAAATGGAAATATTAACGTAATGTATTTGGAAAAATGCGCGTGTACACGAATTTGATGAAACTGAGAAAGATAAGCTTAAAATACTGAAACATACATGACCTTTTTGGCAATAGGGAAGAGTAATGAATGTATTAATTCAAGGGTGGGGAAGGAATATATGTGGAGTGAGATAAGAGTGATTGTTACAGGGAATCAGGATGAATGAAACATATATATCAATGGTAAATATATTAAGTATATACCGGGAGAAAATATAAGTAAAATCTACTATTATGCTGAATAAAAAAGAAAGAAAGAAAAACTACAAAAGAAAGAAAGAAAGAGAAAAAAGAATGAAAACAAAAAGAAAAAAGATAAATAAATATTGATAGAAAAAGCAGAAAGAAAGAAAGAAAGAAAGAAAGAAAGAAAGAAAGAAAGAAAGAAAGAAAGACGCGCGTCTTGTACTACATCTATCGGCGTGGAAAACTGAACTAGCGGGCTGATTTCAAATTTTCGCGTTGTCTGTAGCCTTCACTCTCGAATAAATGCCCCTGTGAAAGAAATCTGTTTCAATCTCGTCTCATTTCCATTTGCACAATTATTGGTAAAGTTGAAGGAATTCTCCCTTTTCATGATATCTTACTACACAGATCAAATACAGGTTTTCTAACGTCCGTGTACCTGAAACCAAACCATTATAGCTTTATATACCCGTTGGGATTCTTTCTGTTCAAAATCCTGAAAATCAATTTGATTAAAACCTTGGTTGATCGGGCATTTTGTCATATGCTCGGAAACTAAATTCGATTCAGAAACTGAATTTATTAGAAACATGCGAAGTGGGAATGGATACTCTCTGTGGAGCCCAGGATTCGGTTTCTACAAAAAATTCGTAAGTTTAGACCGATTGGACTCCATAAATGTCTCATGTATTTACTTTTAACGTATATTGGTGAGGTGACAGCGAGATATAACAATAAAATTTAAGTTGGTGTAAGATATTGTCTTTTTCCCGCCAATCCACGCATTTTTTTAGTACCTGACATTTGCTAAAACGGACCTGGAATGATATTCTGCCTACACATCATATTATTCCCCTAATTTACAAATTCAGACGTCAGTGTTTTTCTTTTATGTGTCATGTCCGTTCTAGACGTAGCCTTCCACATCGAGCTGCCCCTTGTAACTGTTAATGTTTTGTCTTTTTGTTATTTCTCCCCAAAACTGTTTTACACATGCTCATCTTTCCCTGAATCTGCCCTGTGAGTATCAGGTTTTCCAAGCCCTCTTACCTCATTGCTTGCCCCAGAAATTTCAACTGCCTTTACTGATGTTAAGTACATTTTTCATTTTGGTTTCCATTTCCTCTAACACATCGTCGTTGCTCACATGTTCAGTCCATGTTATTCTTAGCATCCTTTTGTAGAACCACATTTCTGTTGCTTCAATTTTTTTTATCTCTGAGGATATTGCTCAGAATTCGCTGCCATACAGGATGACACTGCAATACTGAAAACAGATTGAATCGAGTTTGGAGGCACGGATCAACCAACACGTGCCAACCAATATTCACAATTTACACAGGTGCGTTAACATATTTAGGAATAGATGAACATTTCATTGAAATCCAGCTAGCAGTCGGCTCGGTCGTATTGTCCGCACAAGCTCGCAGCGATGAGTGAGGCTAATACCGAATATCACTTAAAAGTTTAGGAGACAGTATACATTAAATCCTTAGAACCACATCTTAAGTAACCTGAAGGAATTGTTGGTGAGTAAGGAGGTAACTCGCCGTTAATGCAACATTTTTAATATAGCATTAGTCTGCAGTTTTATACGTTTTTAGTAGCTGGACACATTATTTGTCGTCTATATTTGCTCCCATGAGAAAGTACCGATAACCGGTTTAGCTGTTTTTAATCGATATATTTCGGTATTACCAAGTTACTATGTAATTTTTTTACCGTCTATTTAATATGAAGGACACTATTTCGCTGACTAGCCTTTTAATATATCTGATTTTATTGGTATTATAAAATTAACATATGAGAAAATAATACCTTATATATATATATATATATATATATATATATATATATATATATATATATATATAATACTAAAGCTCTCTGAACTTTGTTTGCTTGCTTGTGTGTTTGCCGCCATGCACACGAAGTCATATATAGAAAGTGGATAAAGAAATATGTATATTTATTATCGTGTAGGAAGGAGGGGAAAGGAAATGGTGTCAATTGACAGTGAGACCAAAAAAAAAAAAAACGCTCTCTTTCCACCTCTGTCTCTCTCTTTCTACAACTCACTTTCCACTCTTTTTATTTCCACCTATCTCTCTTTCCACCCCGCTCTCTTTCCACCTTCCCGTGATTGCGTGCGTACTTATTTATATTTCAGCTTTTTTTAACAAACAATATTTTAAATATTTAAAACAAATAATTTCGCTATATTTAAAATATTTTAATATGATTTAAAAATACGATTTCTTTATACGGTATGTATTTTTATATCAATTCTCTTCAAACATACAATTTTTTTTAACATTGAAAGCAATTTCAAAGTTTTATAATCTGAATCTTCAGTGACTCAACGGGTCAAGGGTAGTATAAAACGAAAAGTCTGCGAATTGCGCGTACGTCGGCCGTCGAGCGCATAATAATTTAATATTCTTTCCACCTCTCTGTACACCTCTGTCTTTTCACCTCTCTCTTTCCACCTCACTTTTTCCACCTTTCTCTTTCCACCTCTCTATTTCAACAACTCTCTCTTTCCACCTGTCTGTTTCCACCTTTCTCTTTCCACATGACTGTTTTCTCATCTCTCTCTTTCCACAACTCTCTATTTCCACAACTCTCTCTTTCCACCTCTCTGTTTCCACCTTTCTCTTTTCACTTCTATGTCTTCCCACGTCTCTCTTTCTACCTCTGCCTTTCTATCTCTCTTTTCACCTCTCTCTTTCCACATCTCCCTCTTACCACCTCTCTGTGATTGCGTGCATGCTTATTAATATTTCAGCTTTCTTTAAAAAAACAATTTTAAATATTTAAAAATATTTTTGGCATATTTAAAAAATGTTTTCAAGTGAATATGATTTAAAAATATCTTTTGGCATATTAAAAATGATATTTTTAAGTTATTCTGATTTTAAAATATTTTAAGTGAATAAGATTTCAAAATAAGGGTTGTTTATACAGTAAGTATTTTTATATCAACTTACTTCAAAGACACAATTTTTTCATGTTGAAATCAACATCAGTGTTTTATAAACTGAAGCGTAAGTGACCCAAAGGGTCTCGAGTAGTTATAGTTTAAAATTTGCTATATTGAGCCGAATATCATAATGAAGCGTGAAACTGATAGTCTATATACAGGGTGACCCCAAAAAATGGGAATTTTTGAAGTGCGTATTGCCAGACATGAGCAAGTGGCAACACTGCGAGACAGTGACCTTGAGCAAGTAAACATTTCGTCATTTAGAATTCAAGAGGAAATTCACAGTATCCCAGCAGAGATGAGGAATCTTAATAGCAGATTTCAAGAATGCATTCGTACAGGAAGACGCCATCTACAGGACGTAATTTTTAAAAAATGAAAATTCCATCATTGTTTCTTAAATGGCATGTTTCAAGGTTTCAATTACTATGAATAAAATATTTTTCTTCCATCACTCTTGGGTTTATTGGATTGTTAAAAAGTTCCCTTTTTTGAGGGTCAACCTATAGTTGTTAATCCCTATGTCTACACTGTTCATCCATACATCCATAAATATTGATAAGAAAAATGGCTTATCCCGAACAAAATACCTCAGCCAGTTAAGTCTAGGCCACATAAATTACTAAAGGAGATCGGACATTTCTTTATAAATTACTCACTATTCAAAATTGAGGCTTTATTATTGCAAAGTGCAACAATTAATATTTTGACTCGGAATTTTGCAGACACAGATTCGAATAAGATTTATCTTAACTCAGACGGGATAATCTCAAAATGTCTATGCAACGCCGATGAGTCAGAGTTGTGGCCTGACGATTGCATCTAGAATGAAACAGACTGTCGCCTCTAAGAGTTGACTTCTATGTTCATTTATATATATATATATATATATATATATATATATATATATATATATACTACTATTGCTGACGCAAAAGCTCTTCTATGAATTGATCCATGTGAGTAACTGGCGTGTTTATTCTAAGATGAATGCATAAAAATTCAATTCCCTCTCTGCCGAGAGCTGAAAGCTCAGGGGAAAAATATCCGATTGATTCCAAATTGGCTGGGTTTCAATCCTAGCTTGAGGCAATCGGATATCTAGCAACACTGAGGAACTCTGACACAGCGAAACAGTCTGTCTGTGGATGACACATATATATGCCCCCGAAAAAATAAAATTCGATTGAGCACTTTAGAAGGAAAAGCACGAAATTGTAAACAGTGACTCCTACTGCTGTTACATATATATATATATATATATATATATATATATATATATATATATATATATATGAAACATTTTTATATATTAAGTTTCAACTGTCTTAAGACGTTTTTTTTTAATTAGATGTATCTAGAATAACCGCGTCATACACAATAATATTTTAATGGGAGTAACCATAACGTAATATTAAAAAAGAAATAAATTTAAATTTAAATTATCTCACTCCCCTTTTCTCCGTGCGCATGTGTAGTGGCAACACCAGGAATCTGGTTTAGTCTAACGGAGTTCTTTTTATGTTTCTCATCGTTTTTTTTCTTGATATCTAAAAAGTGTATATATTGTTTTCCCATATAATTATATATATATATATATATATATATATATATATATATATATATATATATATATATATATATATATATATATATGTGTGTGTGTGTGTGTGTGTATGTCTTAATAAATGTTTAATCAAATTAGTTTTGGCCGACTATAAAGGTCCCTCGGCAGTGTGATAGGGACATATAAATTTACTGAATTATTACCAATATAATCTACGTAGGACATTTTAATTACAGACGACAAAAATAACAATTTTGAAAGTTTCTGTGTGCAGAACGTCACAATGTTTAAATATTCTAAAGGGGTATTGTTTAGTGATAGTAAAGTTAAAATTATGTTTGTAAGTTTAATATCTATACAATATATAGTCATCCGCAGACAGACCGTTTTGCTGTATCATAGCTTATCAGTGTGGCTAGACATCCGATTACTTCAAGCCGGTATCGAAAACCCGACCGATTTTGCATGTCAGAGATTCTACGCCAAAGCTATCGTCACCCAGCTGAAGGGGGAAATAGTAACGTTTTTACGATGCGAAAGACATCAGCAGCTTCCTAGCTCGATTCGATTTAAAGATCATTATATATATATATATATATATATATATATATATATATATATATATATATATATATGTATGAATGATAACTTTACAATTAATAAAAATAACAGAACTTTACAATATTTAAATATCAGATTGGGCAACAGTGAACTGTGTGAAGTGTATTTAGCAACATTAGACAAACCCTAATCAACAATTGCTTCTCTAAACACGAAAAAATATAATTAAGATTAACGAAAATTCGTAAACCAAAATGTCACCAGATTCCTCCCTGACGCAAATAGAATAAACACTCGATAAACTTATTTTATCGTAACCAAATGCACCCTAATTATAGACAAAATGAAATAGCATTTAAAAACGTAATGCACTGGGACATATCATTACAAAATGTTTAAAACATCGAACTGAATTATTAACACCTCTCTTCTAAATCCCCCTATGTAAAAATAATGCTATCTACGAATTATCTTGCCTCCGAGGAGATGGCATTTTCCACACTAATAATGAAAAACAGCATTAAATACTTACATTGAGTACACGTGAACCACACAACCTGCCCTGTGTCGAAACCCAGTTGAATACGTACACACATCGATCAGCACATCATGAACTACCAAAGTACAACTATCAGCATGAGACCAATATTAGTAGATAACACCAAAATACTCTACAACACCTGTTGCGGAAACGGAGAGTGAGTAACCTGGGAAGCAGGACTTGTCGCTGTTGTTTTTAGTGAAAAGGTTAATTTCTTCTTTGCCTCAGCAAACGTAAATTCGAGGAAAAGGAATACGTCGTATTTTGGATAAATAAATGTATAAGTTTTTTTTGTTTTTTTTTTTACATATATACGAAAGCAGCATACTACTCGTTGCTGTTGTAAAAGGCGACAGAGTGGGGAAGGAAGAAAGAAAATGAAAGAATGTTGGTTTTGGCTGTCGGCTGATGCTTTGTGAAGACAGCGGCGGCGAAAGGATGAAAGTTGAAAAGTATCAAGTTCAGTCTCAGTTTGCCAGGGGCGTTCTTGACCAACCTCTGCGTGTCGACATCTCAGCAGGGTTCTCTCTCCCTCTTTGTCTTCTGCGGCGTTAAATCAAGCAATTTATATCCGTTATATCAGCTCCAAATCACAGTCTGTGTCTTTTAGTGGGAGTTATTTCTACTGGTGAATATATAAAGTTAATTTTATCATTTAATTCCGAAAACATGCACCGAGCCATGATGCGCAGAGATATGTTTTCGTATTCTGCCTTGGGCCGTCGTGCAATCAACATCCGGTTTAGTGTAAGAAACATGACACACCCAATACAAGCTAAGTCTCGGAACTCTACAACCTATTATTATGCATAACAAGCTCACATAAGATAAAATATCATTCACTACAGGAAGAAGGTATCTTGAAGTGCATATGATATAATTAATATGCACACATATATTATCAGTATTAAAATTAAAAAAGAACAATAAAAATAAAATTAAGAAATATATATAAAAAATAAAATAAATATGAAAATAAAATAAAAATACAAAATAAAATAAAGAAATCGCTTTCATTTTGTTCGACCTCGTTCCGTACAAATGTCGTCACGCAAAACGATTTCAGACGTCCAGCTTCCCAAAAAATATCAGTATGCAGACAAAGGAATTCTAAATACCACACAGACACCAGATTGGAGAATCAAAATGACTTGAACAAAAAGAAAATATGAACTTCGGACATTTCATACGCCATTTTGAGTGCAATCCTCAACATCTTATTCGAAAATTGCAAACATAAAATAAAAATTCTAGGAGACAGACGTTGTCAGTCCTTTTTATTATTATGAATCCTTGCTGCCTAAATATATCATATTCATCTATCTATCTATCTATCTATCTATCTATCTATCTATCTACACACACACACACACACACACATGAACACACACACACACATATATATATATATATATATATATATATATATATATATATATATATATATATATGTAATTACGTGTGTGTGTGTGTGTGTGAAAACTGAAGATAAAATAAGTTAATAAAACAAGGACAAACGAATGGGTAAGAATATAATCAGCACGAGAAACATTTATTAAATATTAATTATTAACCATATGACAGAAAGGAAAAACGGAAAGAAAGTTTTTAATTTCGGAATTTTCATCAACTGACTGAGAAATAAACAGAGAAATGGGATTTATTCACCGACAGATGTTTTTGTAAACGGTGTATTTTCTGGTGGAAAATATATTGTTAAGAAAACTCGATCTCTGTCTTGTTCCTCAATGTGCCAAATTTTTTATAAAAAAAATCTATCAAAATATATATATATATATATATATATATATGGGTTAAACATTTGTTACAAAGGTTCTGTTCAAAGACTTATCGTATAGACTAATATGAGCATTGGAAAAAAGGCACCTAACATTTAATATAGTGTTATTTATTTATAATATATGAATTTCTGTTATTTACAATTGGATTTTCAGTGTTTTTTCTTAGAAAAAGAATTTGTTTTTTTCGCGTTTTTATATTTCGTTGAATCTATTTATACAATCAATTAAGTATGGGTTAGGACTAGTTGATGAAAAATATTTCATTATTAGTCTGCCATTGTTCAGTGGTTCTGTAGTCGCATTGATAGAATGGGAAAACACTAAGATTTGGCAGGTTTTGTCTTACGCATTCCTCTATATGTTGGCTAACGATTTTTATTCCGGTGTGGGGGTCCCTATTTTGTTGGTGATGAATTGTCATCATTTGCCGGAGTGACTGGCCAGTTTGGCTATTGTAATGTTCATGGCAACATTTTCATGTAATTAAGTATATTAAATTCTCTGAGTCGCACGAGAAATCATTTTGAATTTTGAAATTTGATCCATATTTAAACTGAAATTCATGGCACTCTAATAGGTAAAGGGCTATGCAGCTACCTATTGTCCTATGTGCGACTTTAATTGTGTTCTGCAGTTTTGCACTGCTCTGTATCTTTGTTAGTGATTTAGGTTGTCGTTTACTTTTTATGATACGTAATTTTTGAAAATAGGCTTTCATTTTTTTTTGTCCTTTAGTAGAATCGGTAGGTTAAGTTGTATGTTTGTGTAGATTTCTGTGTTCTTTGCGTTGAAAGGTGAGTAATAAGAGATGACATTCTTTTATTTTTTTTTCTTTTGTTTTTTTGAAGTGTTTGGATGTTAATTTGTTTTGTTTTTTCAATATTGTTGTCGACTAAATTTTATGGGTATTTTCTCATGATGAGTATTTTTTTTGATATCTTCCAGTCTGTGGTCTCATGTAGTTCTAGTTTCTCTCTAAAAATGGTTAAGGTGGGCTCAGTATGTTTTATATTGCTGTATTTATCATTATTGTGTATTTTTGTATTACACCTGTTGTTCTGTCCTTGCTTCTTATTTATGTGTTGGTTTTGATTCAGTCTGAAGTTATTTTTTAGTTCCGATTCGTGGTCTGTTTGCTCCAAAGTTGTAGTTTCTAATTGTTTCTCTGTTGTTATATACATTTTCCATGTGATTCTTTCTTATATGGTGGTATTGGTTTTGTTCAGAATTGTTCATGTACATCCAAGGTTAGATTGTGTTATCTCCCCCTTGTTGGCCTCTTTATATGTTGGAATAATGGTGGTTGTCTCTGGAGCATTTATCATTTCCCTTTTGTCAATCTTTTGGGCTGTATTTTATCTATAGTGTGATTTCCTTTCATGGCTTGAAAATTGAAGTAGATTTCGGCGGAGTTTTCCATGTAGTTGTTATTATTTGATTTTCGTAAAGAATGGATTTCCTTCGCTGTATTCTATTTTAAACTGTTTTTCTTAGTTTGAAAACCAGTTTTCGTTTTATATATATATATATATATATATATATATATATATATATATATATATACATACGGTAATAGATTTCAGTTTGGATTTCATATGAGAATCACGAGAGAAATATGATAATCAAACATAAAACATATGATGAAGTATGTGTTAATAAAAAGCGCAATTATGTGTGATATTTGAAATAGAATGAAAATTGATAAGAAGAAGAAGATTAAAAGTGACGTAATATGAATTTAGAAAACATGGCTATGGGAGGTCAAATATGGAACGGAAATAAATCCGAACTTAAAATCGAGAAAGACATGAAACTCGAACAAAATTAGGAACGATTAGAGTGGAAAATGAAACAAGCATTCCATTGAGAGAGGGTCAGTTATTTTTTAGAAAACGATAGGAAAGTAAGAATTAAAAAAAATAAGCTTAAGACAGAATTTAAGTTGAAAGTAATATAAAAAAGAAATACGCAATAATTAATGAAGAACGAATGTGAGAGAGGGAGATAGGAAAGAAAGAAAGAAAGAGAAGGAAAGAAAGGAAGACAAAGAAAAAAGAGAGAGAATGAGAGAGAGAGAGAGGGGGGGCGATGTTATGCGGATAAGGAAAAATCTTAACTCTTAACACTTACTTATATCGTACTAATCGTTTTTCTATATTGATCCAGAAATTCTGTTGCCATCAGTTAAATCTTCCCATTGTGTTTCTTTTTATCATTTTTATCCAATTTTGCAAAAAAAAAAACTTTTTTTTTACTTTCATTTTTAAATTAATACATTTTTCTATCATTCTTTTTTCTTGTCACTTTCGTTTCCTTTTGTTTCCTTATATATTTTATTCACACATGCTGCCATTTTCATTTCATCCTAATTCTTTATTTTATTTTTTTCATTCTCTCCTTCCTGGCCTTTTCCCTTTCTCGCTTCTATGACAAGTAGATGTTCATGCGCAAGTAGCGTTACATTAGACAAGACAGAATCAGCCATAGTTAGCTATGCTAGTATTTATATCAAATCAAATATTACTACTGTTATTTCTACTACTATTACTACTACTACAACTACTAATACTGCACCTAATAATAATAATAATAAAATAATAATAATAATAATAATAATTATTATTATTATTATTATTATTATTATGCAGAAGAATAAGAATAAATGATCGATTATTACGCAACCTACAATAAAATAAGATTTCTTCAACAACTCAACACATATTTTATTTTCTTCGCTTATTTAAATGGTAATTGATTTTTGTTGTTTACTATCGGAATTTGAGTCAAAGGTGGAATTATTTTGATTATTTTAATGCAGATTTGCTAGATTCTGCGAATCATGTAACATGCGAATGAGTCATACTTTTTTGGTAGATTATTTTATATGAATTAATTATTTTTTTAAACATTTTCTTTTTTATCTGAACACAGAGCTGATCAGAAAACCTAATTTCATAAAATCTAACAAAACGGCACCATTTCAAACTAACGCAATGTGACTAAATTTCTATTGGAGAATAGTGATAAAACTTGTCTCACTGATAATATTAATAGTAATGGTAAAATTAGCAATCTCTTTATACGCAAATATTTGACATTCACTCGCCGCTAATCTTGATTGAAATTTATAAAATCTTTCTCTTAAAATAGTTTTTCATGGAAATGGTTTTCTCAACTACATTAATTATAATCGTTGTGGATTTCATTTTTAAGCTTGTGTGGAAAGTTGCTATCTTGTTTATGTCATTATATTCCCTTTTGATTTTAATTGTTGCTACAGCTGAGTGTTTCAAGTGATGTGATTTCTGTTATCCGCTAAAGATAAAAGTAAGGTAAAGTTCTCTGGTTGCGAATCTGTAGCACAGGTTTACAGGATGCTATGAATGTCATTCCTCTACAATACCCACATGGTTAATTCATTTCAATCTATTTTTGAACACTGATCTCTAGAAAATATTTGATTTCTAATAGTTTCAAAGTTTATGTTGCCTAGCTGATATCTTTCTGAATGAGTTGGCCGCTATGAATGGCAACTTTGTGAGATTCTCAATTTAACGTGCTATTTAAGATCATATCTCGAGAATATAATATTTATATTCTCTAGCATCTTGCTAGACGTGTTTAATTTTCATCACACAACGATAAACATCCCAGAGAATTTAATTTCCTAGTTAAAATAAATTAAGTACAATTTTAAATCCAGTTTTATTGTCTTGGTGTGGATTTCTAGTATACGTTTCAAAAATGTTTCATCAAAGATCACATGTTATATCGAAAACAGACGAAGGATTAATTAAGTTTATTAAATACTTCGTCATTATGCCTTGGTTTATCAATGTGGTTTTACACACATACACACACACATATGTATATATAGTAAAGGTAATAATTTTAGTTAATTTCAATATAAATTATTTAAATACCACTTATTTTTAATTCATTTAAAAATATCTTATTTTTGAATATAACTTGTCTTTGGAATAGTACTTGGAAGTATGATTTCGTATTTTTGAACATAAATTTATCTATATAATTTAAGTATTATTAAACCTATTTTAGTCTTCTCTTAGATTCAAATTAACGTTTCATTTTCATATAACCGCAATTTAATGTCATAAGATTAATATCCGTAAAGAATTTCATAAAACCTCTTCCTTTTAAGACGAATATTTTCCACCCTCCCTAACACCTGTCTACTGCCTTTCGTCTGACTGAAAATTTGAAATAGATAAAGTCTGTATTAGTTTATCAACTGTTTGTTTTTTTTATAGCTGTCATAGTTAGATTTCTAATTCCGACACGAACTCAGTATATACTTGGGTTGAATAAGACTGACGAATTTCGTCGGTTGAAATAACCTTATTCCTCATATGAGCTGATTTGGGATTTTACTGTGTAATATATATATATATATATATATATATATATATATATATATATATATGTATATACACTAAAAGCATTTTTTAATAGCTTCAAACAGTAACATCATTTTAACCCTGTACGCTCAAATTAATTCCGACACAAAAGCAAGTGAAAGTACGTCAAGTTCATAAGCCGGAACGTTTATGAAGCAAACAATAAATAATTTATTTCCCTCGGTCCCAAGTACTCAGATTATTGCACAGAATATTGGCAGGATCCTTTATAAAATTCCAGCCGTTTAAAAACGTCGCATTTGAAATAAGGAGGAACTAGTCAAAAGGCTTAACATACTTGCCTTGTCTGTTATATTTAATAAAATATATTTAATATGTATGTATGTATATGAATGTATGAATCTAAGAATGTTTGTATGTATATATGATTTGGGTTTGAATTTAGAAGTGGATCTGCATTTCGTATATATATTTAAATAAGTCAATTTAAAAAGACACTAGACATTTATATATATATCGTAATTATTTCAGGCATACACACAAACGCACAGATATCTATATTTCTCTATATCTATATCTATATCTATCTATCTTTCTCTCTCTCTCTCTATCTATCTATCTATCTATCTATCTATCTATATATATATATATATATATATATATATATATATATATATATAGGTAAAATCCATTTGGTGTTGATAAACCCTACAAGGTTAATTCTTGCGGGTTGAACTAGCTATTCAAATTGGTTATCTTTGAAATTCCAACAGTTATTTTAAGACATTTTTATGTTTATACATTTTTTTTATAGATACAAATATTCAAGTAAATGATCTGTTTATAGGATACAGCTTCCAGTCTTGTCTGAGGACGATTATTTTCTGTGAAAATTTCTCGGATATTCAGGCCGGTAAATGTTGTTTAATAATGTTTATTATAAACAGAGCGTTTACTTAAATATTTGTATCTATAAAAAGAATGCATAAACATAAAAAAGTCTTAATATATGTATATATATATATATATATATATATATGTATATCTATATATCTATATATCTATATCTCGAGAGCAACTCTCTGCGGCTTCTCGGTCTCAAGTTGACTGCTGACCTGAGATGGAATAAATACATTGAGTCAATTGCCTCGTCCACTGCAAGGAAAGTAGACTCCCTGAGCCGCGCTAGGAAGTTTTTCTCCCCGGAGTCGATCCTCCAGATCGACAAAGCCACAATTCGCCCTTGCATGGAGTATTGCTGCCATATATGGTCTGGTGCCCCTTCTGTCTGCCTCGGGGTTCTTGATAGGCTCCAGAGGTGGATATGCAATGTGGTTGGCCCTGCCCTGGCGTCTCGTCTACACTCACTTTCTCACAGACGCGCCGTCGCCTGCCCCTGTCTGCTCTACATATACTTTCATGGAAATTGCTCCGAGGAGCTGCATTCGCTGGTTCCCAGACGTCATGAGTTCCAGCGCCTTACGAGGCTGGCATCCCGCACTCACACCTTCACTGTCGAAACTCCTAAATGTAGCCGTCTCTTCTAATCTAATAGCTTCATGTCTCGCACCTCTCGCCTGTGGAACTCCCTTCCCTTTTCCTGTTACCTTCGAGCTATAATCTCCAGCTATTCAAGTGTAATGCCAATCGACATCTCAAGTTGCCTTGATCTATCCACTACACTCATCCTTTCTTCTATCACTCCTATCTGATCTTGCTCTAATTCTTCTGTAACCCCTTGCGTCCTGGTGGCTTCTCGCCTTGCCTGGGTGAAATGTTTAATATATATATATATATATATATATATATATATATATATATATATATATATATATATATATATAATCAACAGCATCTTGATAAGACACCAGAGGTGTTGAAATGTCTAGTCTTGTAGTGATTTTATAATTTTCGAATAAATAGTTATATCCGCTCTACTCTGTATTGGGCATTCTTTTAAGAATAGTAATTTTTAGTTATTGGAATTCATTCCGTATACACCAATCCTATACTTGTCATATATATATATATATATATATATATATATATATATATATATATATGGGAGGTGTATGGATTCTACAGTAGAATAAAATCTGGAATAATCACATAATATTATTTAAGAGCACTTAGTGTCTACACCCCTAAATATTTGCATGAAGAAGAAATATACTTAGAAAACAGCTTTAAAAACATCCAATATCCTGAAAATTCTTCCACAGTTCAAATAATAGACAACTCTTAAAAAGATCATGAGGGAAATAACAACAATATCAATGACAATAATTTGGATAAAAACAGATATATATTACCCACTGAACCCTTAGCATCAAATATCTCAAACGATTTATTTAATCAATATCAAAATGATTACAACCACATCCACAACAATTATGGACATCACCAGAATAAAAAAATTCCATAACACTAATAGTTTTGTAGCACGTATTTATAAAA
>CAHIKZ030000584.1:472500-502500 GCA_903632075.3 Acanthosepion pharaonis
AAAAACATTCCTACACGCGGACATGTCTCTCATTCTAGCTGAGGAAGTCTAGTATAAAGACGGAAACACGGAGTTGAACAGCTTTTCTCTCTCTCTCTCTCTCTCTCTCTCTCTCTCTAACACACATACACACGTTATTATGTTATTAAAGAATAACAAAAAACAATGATGAAACTAACAGACATTAAATTAAACAAGAAAAAATCTCGAACAAGAAGAACAATAAGAAAAAATAGATGAAAAGACACAAAGCCAATCACCTACCTACTCAGTAAAGTATTCAACGTCTACATTACCTAGACATGTCGTCTGAGGATCGTGTGAGCTTGAAATTCTGGTTAAGACAAGGGCCATCCTTTCATAGTAATTAACGCTGTCAAACACACACACACACACATATATACATATAAATATATATATATATATATATATATATATATATATATATGATTTAAAAAGGACTGATACGACGTGCAACTTTCGGGATTATACCTGTGACATTCCTCCAATTATTGAACAATTTAGTTCATGCCACATCGACTGAAAAAAAAAATCTACAACAAAAGAATTCTCCAATTACCATATTAGTAACAAAACGCACTCTCTTAAATTTTCAAAAAATTCAACCTTAGCGTTGCGACCGCAAGCTCCAGAATTTGTTGCAGTTAACAATAACACATTTCTAAAAAAAACATATGACTCACATCTAATCTTTCGTGTCCCATTATTACCTAGATGTACTTAAAAAAACAAATCAATTTCTATACCTGATGATGTCTGTATGAACAGATGAAAGTACTAGCAAAAAAAGACTTTATACAAGTTGAATTTATTAAAAACAGGGATCACAACATTCATCTAGATGTTCGTGGGTTAATGTAATTTTTATAAATTTGTTTGCGAAGATGTATTCTCGCCATTTATAGCATTAACTTCACTAATCTGTTTTTTTTTATAAATACTTCATGTAATATATATATATATATATATATATATATATATATATATATTTAACAGTCTGTATGTATATTTGCTATACAAATGGAAGAATTATATATCCTCTATTCTTTTTGCTTAGAATTTCGATTTTCTCATCAATCAAAAAATATAAGCATATAATGTAAATTTTGCAAATGCTAAATAATGTTGTTTTTTTTTATTATTTTAAGAATAAAAGTGTACTGAATTTTTTATGCAATATCGATCGTTGAATTTGGCAGTAAGTGGTTCACCATTTTGTCACAAATGGCGAACTGACTTGGAGCAATATAACTAGTTCTTCAGATGGATACTGAGAATACCATCTGAGCAATAATGATTTAGAGAAAATGGAAATAAAATGACAGATACGTAACATTACATTTTTAGCACACAATGAGGAAAAAGGGCTTCCAAAATTTGACACTCGTTGGATATTTTGAAGGCAAAATGGACAGACGAAAACCTCGTGTAACCTAATTAACGAGCTTGTGTAAATGGCTAGCAAATTAGGGATTAGAAGAATTTTACTAAGGGCTACAAAGGTCAGGAAGTTCGGGAGAGCTACTACCGTCCACATTCTGAAAAGACACTGCATATAAAAGAAGAAATAGAATATAGAGATCGTAAACATTCCTGTAGCAGCTTCACGTGCATTTAATATATCTTTCAATTGATTTTGACACAACGGAAAACTACACACGGTTTTACGTACTTGACATTTGTCATATTCTCTAAGAGTAAACAAAGAAATACGCAAAATTTTAAGGGGATCTAAAAAAAGAGCGATAACTTCTAGTATTTTCACTAGATTGTTTTAAGAGTCTGTCTATATTTCTGAGATGAGGTATTATGTACATTATTTACATTATTCGGACTATTGTCCTCATCTTTGTCGCCATATTTATTACAACGTTTCGGCCGTTGTACGCTCCAGCTTTCTTCAGGAACTGAACCCTTTATTTCCCTCACTGGGATAGACTGTTCTAGTTCCACGTGCCATGTTAGATGGATGTCAGTTATCAGTTATCTCCTGTTAAACTCCCTCTGAATGTTCTCCACTGCGTTAACCGGGTATTGAACTCACACTCTTTGGGTCCTGTCACTGGATCTAACCAACGCCTTTATCCACTGTGCCATGTGTCATCAGTCTACCTCAGTGAGCGAAATAAAGGGTTCAGTTCGAAATTCCAACCACCTGAAGAAGACCGGAGCGTGCAACGGCCGAAACCTTGTGATAAATATGGCGACAAAGATGAGGACAATAGTCCGAATAATGTAAATAATGTATATAGTTTTCATTATTAAAATCAAGACATCAAGAGTGCTCTATTAAGGAAACACGGAGAAGGCGTTGTACAATATACAACAACTTTCGACAGGACAATGTGATGATGGACGGATGTTGTCTAGCAAATGTTTCACACATCAGTGAATTCTCTGCAGGTTGATTTTTATTTTACTCTAAACCACTAGACTAGAATATCGTTGGTCATTTCCACATCATTGATTCGTTTTATTACTCCTTAGTGTTCAAACGACGAATAAATATGCCACCCACTTGGAGGCACCAACTGCTCGCAATCAGATTGTTGTATAAATTTACTAAAGGGATTTTAACCAATGAAATTATGTTGTTCCCAAATAATAAGTTGACTCTTCTTTGGAAGAGAAGGGCATTAATGTAAATATAAGTATCCTTCCCTAATAGAAACAGTCAGTGCTTCCTTAGAGTTATTCACCTAACGGAGAATAACACGTGAGTTTCATGTCTCGTCGTCCCATATCAAACATGATTGAAACAACGGTTCTCGTACGATCACGGAAGTTAACCAGTGAAACCTGGTCATTATCTAGATGGATGATCGCTTGGAAATACCAGGATCTTTATAAAAGGATGTGCGGGTGGTGTAATCAATAACGGCTCAGAATAATTTAGAAAGTCACGTTTCAGTTCAATTTAGATTCGTTATATTCACTTACTTTTAAATATCCTTGGGGAAGATATAATTCCACTTTTTCCCCTCCAGCTATGGGTTAATTAGTAGGAATTGTATGTGAAAATCATTATTATGTTCAAAACATTATTACAATGAAAAAATATTTTCTGGTTTTAAATAACCCATAAAAGGTTGATAAACCGTAAAAAATCAGTCAAGCTCGTGTTATACTGCTACCATATTATGCTACATCATTCATTTCATAACTATAAATTACACAAAGGATTTTAAATCTTATATAAATTCTCGACCATCAAAAATATCTGATAAATCAGTGTACATATAGCGAAATATATATCTATTATAGTTGATGAGAATGTGATCAAAAATTATCATTTTGTATTTAGAAAATAGAAATATTTACCTATTTTATAATTCTCTATAGACAGCAGCAGCTTATTCAGCAATTCCTAAAAATATCCTGCTACTGTTGTTTGAATGCGTGGGTGTTGTAATTTGTTGTATAATAGATAAATCGGTGAGTTTAAATTCAAGTCCATCTATTTAATATTTACTTTCGCGCAAATAATCTTGGCAACGATCCCAGCAAGTTATTAAATAGTAGAGTCAAACCCTTTCAGCCTTGGTTTTCTACCAGTATAAGAGAAGACAACTCTGAATTAAAAATCATATTTAGCCCTGATGAAGTACATATTCTGGTAAGAAACGTTAGAGGAGGTCACAATGGCTTTAAGTTTGATGTGATGTATGGGTGAATTTGAACGGTTATATTCAAAATTTATAAGTAGGTTCCCTCGAAGATTGTATATAAATTATTGGACCTAGAATAGAGATCTCCTCTACAGAATATAATAAAATTGCTGATTAATATATAATTTGTTTCGAAGGGCGAGCGACGCACGGCTGTGTCTACAATTTAAGCAAAGAATTAAGATATTAGAATAATCGTTCAAACAATAAACTTTTTTGCCTACTCTTATGTAATATTAAACTAAACTTAATAAATATGGCTAGACATTCTGGTTGAGATAATTGCGCTTAATTTATGAATCTTTGTTGACCTCGCCTGTGAAGAAAACTAAGATTAAAACGACTTCGCGCAGTATAATATCTGTTCTGAACTCTTACTTCATTTGCTATAGTAAGGAATTAGCTAATAAAGTAAGCTAGGTTAAAATAAACGTGGGGCATAGTATGTATTTGCTAATCCGTCGCGTTCGTATTGGTTACTCTCCAAGAGAAAAAAGAATTCTTCCCCCTGTTGAATCCATAATCTTACGCATTTACAAATAAATATTCATTATTATTAAATAAGACAGCAGTTGGTAAAAATTAACGTTAAATAGTTACCTCTTTTAAGAATCATTTTTTTTAAACATGGCTATAATGCCACCATCAAAGTATCATCCCGTTGTAAATTAGCGGGAATTTGTTTTTGTAAAATTAACGCATTTTAGAAAGTAAAACAATACCGCTAAATTGAAAAGTCTCTCCTGACGTAATATTTCCCAGTATTTTTAAGGAAACTACAGGAGCATACTACTGTTGGATAGACTAGCTCTAACGTCATTAGAAGAACAAATGAGCTTGCTAAGTTTGTCGCTAGTAGAATGTATGAATACATCTATATACCAACCGCTATGTGTTAAATAGCAGAAGACTGAGTTCTTTAGACTTGGTGGCAACTAGTAGTAGGACAATGAATAAAAAAAAAAAAACTGATATGTCCCGTAAAGGGATATATTTGAACGAAGTAGCTTAGTGGTTTTGGCTACTATAACCAAGTAGAATACGGTAGCAGTAATCGACTGGTACTCGTCGTAGTCGCAGGTAAGAAGTGTAGATCAATGGCGTAGTCCAATGGGCGTAGTTATAGACTTAGCTCTCCGACTAAGGCTCTTGACGCTCCTACACGTCCGTCGGTATTTATGTCGGACACCATCCAATAATATTCCAGTGAGGGGGAACATTAGGTGTACGCATATTCTATTATATCAAAAACATACTGAGCAGAGGCAGGCTCTGGCAAGATTTCTTGCCTTAGCCATACCTACATCTATTACTTTAGTACATGTAGTGCATCGATATACGTAATGATTAACGGAAATCGTAGATTATTTTCTCAAAGTCAATGCCATTGGCTGTTCATTTTTATGCGACCTCATTTCGTTACATAACTGTTGTTCAAAGACTTTGGGAACGTATTTTCAGAAGGACAACTGTAAAACAGCCGGAAGTCAGATGGTTACAGAGACACATGACCATGATTCTATGGCTGCAGTGCACCGACGAAAATAATAGATCACTAGAACTGTCCACAATTCATTGGTTAAAATCAATGCCATTGGCTAAGTATGTTTCAGGCGACCTCATTTCTTATCTTACCAGTTGCTCGAAGATTCCAGGAACGAGGCTCGGTATATACTTCACTGCCGTCACTACGAAGACGTTTTCCCCAAAGCCAGAATGTGTATACCGCCACTGTTTCTTCTCTATAAACATTCGTCAACTAACGATATATATCAATGGGTTCAATTATTATTACAATCGTTATTAATGAAAATCATATTGATTATTTGAAGCAAGATTCACTCTCCACTATCACCAACTTGTCTCTGATGACTTGTGTCAACAATAAAATCTAAGACATTTCTGTTAGAGCGCTTTCCTTCTAATGCTCTGTTTCATTTTTATATAAATATTTCCGTACTCTCAACAGAATGCCTCAAAGCCAAAACAAACTACGGTGCATAACATTATAATGATGAGAATAGCAATGATTAAATATATTTATTTAGAATCTGTTGAAGCTTCTTGAACCGAAGCAATTATGTAAAATACTGAGGCTTTCACGAGAAACTGATTTCCTGAATGATGGATTAGCGCAAACAATAAAATTTGCATACCTATTTTGATTTTAATCGCTGATTATGCGAAAGACTTTTAAAATATTAATGCCATGTTTTGTTTTGGTCGGACATTTAGATATAATGTCGAGTTAGAAAACCGTTAAATTTGTAAATTGAGTATTATCGAAAGTCAGTGATGGGGAGATTTCTTCATTCTGAGAAATAACATATCCCTGGAATAAAAATTGGTATAATCAAGATCACAAGAAACATTTAAATAAAATCATTTAAAAAAAAGAAGAAAATAAGCGTTTCAAAAGTTTTATTTAATTTTTGTATATTTTCTTTTAATCTAAGCATACATGTTTCAAATCGCTCTGTTGAATTGTGTTAGAGAAAACAGTTGAAAAGCTTTGAAAAGAGATTGGATCATTTATAAAATGACTAATCAATGTTCAATTTAATGCCCAGTTATTATGAATTTCCAAGATCATAAGAGTTCATTTGGGTACATGGTGGAGTATTAGATAGCAGCTCGGACAGAGTCGAGGACGAATTTCAGTCGGATCCAATATATTAACTTACTTTCTAATACTTTTTGGAAAGGTATGAATACCGTTATTCTCCCTAGACCAGCTATGGGTAAATAGCAGGACAGACCGGGTTCTATAAACTTGAGGGCAACCGTTAAGGAGAAAGAACAACTGTGAATTCGAAACTGGCCTGAGAGTGTTGGTCCCCGTCAGGCTATTTTCCATGAAAGATGTGGCTACAGTACATATAATGCCACAACGGGCCACAGGATAAAAAATTATATTAATTAACGATAGTATGAAATTGATTTTCGTATTCTCTGTTGTCTAAAACAGTGTAGCTTTTAATTATCTAGATTTGGAAGAAAAATATATATATATATATATATATATATATATATATATATATATATATATATATATATATATATATATATACATTCGATGTCTTAATTTGCAAATAATCAAACCAATACCAAAGGGGAAAAAATTATAAAAAAAGAAAGAACATGTGTGTCAGCCGAAAATAATCGTCTAGCATCCAAGTTCAGAGTGCAAAGAAAAAAAAACGATACGAGTAAGCAAAATAACTAAAGTGCTCAATACGTTAAGTAGAGCAGACCAAGTTAAACCTAAAGAGCCAGACACACCTACCAAGGTTTCACTTACGCGGATCGTCAGGGAAAGCTGGAAAGCTCTAGCTCTTTAGGTTTAATTATTTATATATATATATATATATATATATATATATATATATAAGATGTGCCTAAAGTCAAAAATGCATACTTTCAAGAAGTTACATATTCAACAACATTATATTGAATTTACAGATAACGTCTTCAATATGATTTCCATCATTTGTGATGCAAAGGTTAATGCTTTTTGCAAGACTCACGTGGAATCGATGGAATAACTCCACAATGTCTTCAATTTTAGTCCATTCTTTGTTTATGCGTTCAATCAAGTGTGGTTTTTATTGCGTACACCTTCTCCTTTTGTATACCCCAGAAAAAAGTAGTCTTTAGTCTTTCAACAAAAACAAAACCATGTTTAATCTGTGGAAGCAAAAGATATTTAGTTAAATGCATGTCGAGATTTTAACTACGCCCTGTATATACGAGAGGCTTTCGATTTAAGGCACTTTCCAAAATATATTGTTAAAAGTTTGTAATATTTATGGAGTAATTGTACTCAGATATTTTATAGAGGCAATATGGGTTTAAGGTTCAACAATGTATCGGGCTTAAATGTTTCGGGCTTAAATGCGGTCTTTATATCAAGGAGGCAAAAACATTTTGCAACTCAGTTGGGCTGTTCTGACAAAACCTACATATTGACTTGAAATTATACCAACCGATTGATACTTTTTCTTCCCCAAACAAAACTTTTTGATGCGGAATACATTTCTATTAAAAATTAGATCCAAAGTGTGTCGTCAATACCTGTTGAATTTTTCTCTAACATTAATCTAGATATCTGTCTGTATTTTTGAGATGAGGAATTGTAACTATTTACGTCATTTACATTGTTCGGGGTGTTTTCCTCATCTTTGTTGTCATATTTACGATGTTTCGTTGTACGCCCAAGGGTACATGGTCCAGTGGATAAAAGCGTCGGTCGAAGAAATCCAGTGACATGACCCAAAAAGTTGTGCGTTCAATACTTGGCAACAACAGAAGCGAATAAAAATAAGAGTTAAGTTAAACGAAAATAACTGAAAATGAGATATCCGGGAATTAGAAAAAATATAACCCTGTGGAAGAAATAAACGATTCGATTAGAAATTGCAATCTCCTGAAGAAGGCCAGAGCGTACAACGCCCAAAACATTGTAAATATGACAGCAAAGATGAGAACAATAGACAGAACAATGTAAATAGTGTAATTAATTATCTAAGATTTGCCTGAGAATTGGGAAGAAGCAAATGCAGATGACGTTGTATATATGATTGAATAAAATTATATTTATTTTTGAAGAATAAATTTTTTAAACAAAAACCGAAGTCATTTGTTATTCAATCATATATATATTCTTAGTAGAAACGAGAAGGAACTAAACTTTATCGGTTGAAGATGGTTATGTCTAAGTCATTGATGCTTAGCATTTCTATGATTAAAGACGTAATGAAAATAGCCAATCGAGGATGCATTATATTTTGAAGTGGAATTAACTTTTCAATTCAAATGACTGTTTCAGGAAACATGAAAAGTAGTGATAATCTCATCATACTGAAATAGAATAACTACGATACTGGATCACAGGCGGTAAACTCTGATTATCCCCACCCCCTTGTTATCGATTGATTATGTCTTGCTGTTTTTGTCCTTTACATTTCCAGCTTTAAATACAATTAAGCCCTGGTAAAGAATAGGATGTTATGCGTGTTCTTTGGCGCATATACTTTTTATATTATTAATGATTCAAGAAAACAACAAAACTCCAAATGTGAATCAACAAGTATATATTGAAATAACATACAAGAAAAAAACATGCAATGAAACGTATAGATTAAAGGAAAAGACGTTTCCCCCCCTTTAACTGTATTTTTGATTTGTGATTGATTGTTGAAAGAAAGTTCTCTTGAGGAAGAAATGTTCAGGAACCAATGTTAGAACAAGCTGCTGTTAGAAGAGATAACACAAGAATACAATTGATCAGAAAGTGTGTTATGTTAGAGAAATCAACAGAGTCCTGGTTGATTGAACTTGGCTGAGTCACAGGGACATATGTATAAATGTATTACAAAATTCTCTGTCTGGGTGTGCGTTTGAAATGTTGTGAGTAAAGTCATAGGTTTGTGTTGACACGCCAAAACCCGCAAAACTGGGTTGGGTGTGAAATAGTATTTGTTGTTAACATTCTTTTTTTATTCGGTTTTTCCAGTTACGAGTCCTTTTTTTAAAGCAGATCGTGTTGTGTTCATTTTGTTTATTTCTTTTTTCGTAACAGATTTAATGTTTAGTATAGAGCTTAGAAAAAATTCGCAGTGTCAGATAGGCAAGAAGTAAGGCATGTAGCAACATCAGCACGGCAAAGGGCACTCCTTTAAAGGCAAGGAAGGGCAAAAATATTTTAAGTCAAGCGATAGCGATTGCTGTATGTGTCGTACGATTTTTGAATCAAGCATGGGCAACGCCAGGCCATGCTGCTAGTTTAATACAAGTGAAGAGCTTGTATTTTGTAACAACACTTTTCTCTCCATTTGAGAAAGTAAACTTCTTTAAATGGTCCTTAAAAATTACGGGATAAATCCCTGCCATTAAATTCATCTCCACCCTCTTATCTATCATCACTTCTATTTTTATCTTTCTTATATTCAACAAATTCTCTGTCACATGGTAGATATTTTTGGCCCCTAATTTTAAGTGTCTTTTAAACATATGATCAAAGTGACAATTGAAGATTAAATGCTTCATGGTTTTGTGACATTATCACGTCATCATATTTTGTTTGAACTGGTGTTTGGTCATTGTGTATTAGTTGTGTCACTTCATTATTTTTCAAGGTACTCTTTCGCCCAATAAACCAAAGTTAGATTGTCTCTGTTTCTTACTGAAAATCAAAGCAGCATTCTTTTCACCAGGAGAATTGTTTTCTCGAAATAATAAACATTCGAATGCGCGGTTTTTATAAGCTATTATTATTGCTTCCAGTAGGGAATCTGTGCTGACTACTTGTGACAGAGAGGGTGAATATCAGTGAGAAAACTTTCCTAACATTGTGAAGATCATCTTTTCGTTCCCAAACCACAATATACTATTAAATTTTTTTGGTGGTGAAAAATCTTTTTTTTTTTTTCTTTTACCAGGAAATCTCACGTACTCGCTGGTTGCTGATTTGTCATTTCACGGACTAATGAAAAGGTCCAGTCACGCCCCGCTCTCCTTATTTTTTCTTACGGGACTTGTGGCCATTAACCGACTCTAGCAAATATATCATATTTCAGAAATAGAATATATTTCCAATAGCCTGTGTGGCCGTATATTATTTAGGATATATTTATTTTAAATCTTCAAACTTAAAGCATTTTACACATACGTTTTACACAACGCTACGTTTATGGTTTTATTTCATAGATATATCTGGGAAAATAAACAGTTTTCTCACTTTTTCTGAAATAAAAAGTTTCCAGATTGCATGAATTATAACTTGCAACTAGGCTGGCATCTCGGTCCCACCCTTTCACTGTTGAAACGGTTAAATATGGCCGTCTCTTCTACTCCAATAGCTTCATGTCTCGCACCTCCCGTCTGTGGAATTCCCTTCCTATTACTTGTTTCCCTGGTAGCTATAATCACCACCTATGCAAGTGTAATGTCAATCGACATCTCTTGATGCCGTGATCTATTCCCTGTCCTTCTCTTCATCGTTTGCTGTTTCACGTCTCTTTACATTAGTTCCCATTCTCTGTAACCGCTTGCGTCCTAGTGGCATCCCGCCTTGCTTGGGGTGAAATGCTTAAAAAAATAAATGTAGTAAAAAGAAAGAAAGAAAGAAAAAAAAAGAAAGAAGTAATGAAAATGAGAGAAAAGGAAATTAGCAAATGAAGTTAAAAAACCAAAAAGAGAGACAAAAATATCTTAAAAGATAGAAACAGTCATAAAAACAGAAGCACAAATGGAAAGGATAGATATATATCAAATCATAAATAGAGATTGAACGAAAAGAAAAAAAAGTAAACAGATTGTGTATTCGAAAAAGGGGTGAAGTATATTAAGGTAGAAGAGAAGTGAAATAGGGAAAACCAAGAAAAACCATAAAATAAGCTACGCTGTACAAGACTCGGGGGCTCTCAAGGTAGACTGATACGATAAGGTGTAGTTTATATTTTAGATGCATTTTATATAGGAATTCAATTTGAGGTCAGGTGTGAGTTTGAGGCACAATATCCTCTTGAGGCCCGAACCCCCTCAAATGGACATCAGTTCATCGTGACTGGCGTTAGTTCGATGTCTGATCGGCAGTTATGGAAAGGAACCATTTTGGTTTTAGAAGCACTGAATGTTACCAACCACTTTTTCCTTGCTGGGACGTTGGTGTTAGCTCAGAAGAGAGGTCAGCTGTCAATATGTGGTCATCAAGAGTTTTAGAGCTGCGCCCGTATATCATCGTATCATCAGCAGAAACGTTTACAAATGGTCGGGGTATATTCTTATGTAGATCATTTATGTAGGCGAAAAAAAGGTTGGTTTGAGAAGTGACTCCTGGGGTCCACAGCATTGACAGCTAGGGTCTCGGAGGATTGTATCTACGAATTCAGTCTGAGGTTAGGTGTGAGTTTAAGGCACAATATCCTCTCGAGACACGTTTACAAATGGTCGGAGTATATTTTAGGTAGATCATTTATGTAAGCGAAAAATAAGGTTGGTCCGAGAAGTGACTCCTGGGACCACAGCGTTGACTGCCAGGGTCTCGGAGGGGTCTACCTGTAAAGGAAGGAATTTATATTAGAGGAAACCCTTCCAGAAAAACTTTGTACTACACCTTGTCGAAGGCCTTCGAAATATCTAATGGTCCATGTAGTATATGTGTCGTCAAAGGCATTACTAGTTCTGTGTGTAATGATAGTTAGGGCATCAGCAGTGGATCGGGTTGATCGAAACCCTTACTGCTCGTCCCACAATAGGTTGTTCCTATTCACGTGCTGGACAAGATTCTTGTAGAGTAAAGCCTCAAAACCTTACTGACGATACTGAGGAAACTATTGGGTTTACACTAGAAGGGGGAAGGTCGGTTGCCTGCGCTGGTAGAAAGAAAGAAAGAAAGAAAGAAAGAAAGAAAGAAAGAAAGAAAGAAAGCGTACATGTTAAGATTGAAAATAAAGAATGTAAGTGGAACGAAGGATGTATGGACGAGAGAGAAGAGTGAAACAGAATGAAAAACGTAAACGAGCGGGAGAAAGAGAAAATGCGTAAAGAAAGTAAGAATACATTAAGAAGGAAATAGAGAGAGTGAAAGAGAGGAAAGGAGTGAAAGAATGCGAGGTGTAAAAAGAGAAATATAGAACGAAGAAGAATAAGAAAAAAGACTGAGAGAGAAAATCGAAACATAAGAAAAAAAATCAGGAACCAGACGATCAGAAAGAAAGAAAGAAAGAAAGAAAGAAAGAAGAGACAATAGAAAGAAGATAAACATAATAATGAAAAAAGAAAGAATGAGAGAAAGGAAATGAAGATGGAAGAAAGATGATTGAAACAAATGAAAATGAAGCAAGCGATGGCGGTGAAAGATAAAGCGATAAAAAGAAAGAAAGAAAGAAAGAAAGAATACAATAAGATGGAAAATAGAGTTAGCGAAAAGAAATGTGGCAAGAGGAAGATAAAGTAATGACTGCGATTTACAAAACAGAAAATAAATAAGGAAGAATTCGATGAATGAGACGGTTAAGTAGTGCGTAAGAAAGGAAAGATCGGAAACCAGACAAATAGTCATAAATAAATATACTGAGTAAGAAAAAAAAAGGAGTAGAAGGAAAGAACGATAGGAAGAACGATAGAAATTCATTTGAAAGAGGGATGAGGGAAATGTTTTGGCAAAGGCGCGAAAATTTTTAGCGGGAATAGAAGAAAAAGAAAGTGTGATGTTAGGTTCGTGATTTGCTGTGATTTATACAACGAACCTGAGTTTCTGATCGGGGTTGGCCGATTTCTGTTGACGCGTTGCTAGATGCGAAAGTTCTGCACTTAATGTGATTAGGCAGTTAAATGGTCACATTCCAGCCAATTCAGTGCAAGACCTTTAAGAAGGGAAGCGAGACGTGAGGGTAATAAAAGAAGAACCAACAAACAGTTCACTATTTTATGCTTCAAAGATTATATAACGAACCTATATATATATATATATATATATATATATATATATATATATATATATATATATATATATATATACGTACATACATATGTATATACGAGAAGATAATGAAAAGTTCACGGCACGACCAACAAATTAGGTCAAAATACCAAATATATTTCTTTTTTGAAATGGTCGTTTTGCTTTGACTGAGGTCTTTCAATAAATGTACAAGAAGTGAAATTGCAGCACCCCGAATGTTGGTGTTGATTGACACGCAGTCAGTTGACTGCCACATTGATATACGCTTGGGTGATCATGTCACTTTCAAATCATGACTGACTTGACAGAATATTTTTCTGTAGTAGGTGCCATTTCTTTTCGTGGTAGGACACGGTTTGCTCAGCTATTCACCTCATAGCTGGGGGCGAGAGATGGATTAATACCTTAAGAAGACAGAATCTAACGATTGACATTGCATATAAATTTATGAAAATCAAAGTTGACTGGGAAACATGAAGACAGATAAGAAATCCACAAGTTAAAAGTGCCAGAAATGTTTAGTATATAACTTACGCTTACATCTAGTCATTTTCAACTGTGAGACCTTGTCACCAAACCAGACATGAGCTTAAATTCATAAAGTCTATGTAGCATAGGGGAAAGTTCTTGAGAATATTTACCATGAAGTATTTATAGAAAAGTTACAAAGAATCTACTTTACGGCAGTGGGAAAGCCGAGATGCCAGGCCAATATCAATAAAATTTCAGAATATACTATTTAATTTATCAAGAACCTCTAAAAATATAGTTATCCTGTATAGTTTACATTATTCGGACTGTTATCCTCGTCTACATTAGCATATTAAACAATGTTTCGGCGGTTGTACGCTCCGGCCTTCGTCAGGTGATTGAAATTTCGAACCGAACCCTTTTATTTCATCCACCGGGATAGACTGTTATAGTTCCACGCGCCATGCCTCCTCCTGATGTCTCAATTATTTCCCTTTAATTCACCTCTCCATGTTTTTTTTTTTTTTATTCACAACCTCTGTCGCCTGGTATTGTACTCACAACTCTTTGGATCTAATCACTGGATCTAATCAAAATCTTTGACGACACAAGACTCAGTGTATAAAAGCATTGGTTCGGTTCGAAATTCCAATCATCTGAAAAAAGCCGGAGATTAGGATAACAGTCCGAATAATGTAAATAATGCAAGTAATTATAAAATGTCATCTCAGAGATATAGACAGATATATAGTTATCTTTGTTTACATTATATATATATGCGGACGAGTGTCCTCATCATTATTATTATTATCATAACATTTCGGCAGTTGTGAGCCCAGCCATTCATCATGTTATTGTCGATCCGATTAACCATTAAGTAATTTCGAAGTTTTATATGAACATTAATAGGAGCAGAAACAACGACTGCAAAAGAGAATCCCATTTGAGTACAGTGAAAGGTGACAAGCATTAGCAGTCAGGTTAGGTTTAAGGATCCAGGTTCTACACTTATGATTGTCCCACTCGATAACAGTTTAGAGGATTAAAACTTTGCTTCGTGAAATTGTTTCATATTAATTGTGAGTTTAATTGGGCTGTTCACCTTATATTTGGGCTCTGTGGAAACTAAGAACTACACGAGATATCCCAAGAGTGCGTGAGCGGAAAGAGAAAAAAAAAATTTAACATGTATTTCAGTTTAAATTCATTGAAAATGAAGCATATCAAAAATCACCTGATAAAGGTCGGAGGGCGCAACAGTCGAGACGGTGTGCTTATAAAACAAAGATGAGTACAATATTTAACATGTAAATAAGGTCAATCATTATTTGGTTATTTAATCTAAAATTTCGTACTGAATACGCAACGATGATCGAACTCATTACTTAGTTGCAATTTTAGCATCGAGTACATTGTACTTCTTCATTGTGGGTAAATATGGTGAAAGTTTTCTGTTAAAACAGGCAAGTTCTTCATTTGTTCAATAAGAGCGATTTTAATGGGTTGTGTTGTGAGCCTTCCACAGCTTAATTCAGAAAATTTGACGCATGCCATGGGCGATACAATGCATCCGTGCTTTGGGGTCGAAGTAACATCAAGACATCCATAGAGATGATTTGGAAAGTCACCTCATAAAGAGTCTCATCAAGAACGGCATTTTGTAAGTGCAGGCCACACTACAATCTATAACATGACGCAGGTGTATTAATACGGACCTTGTGAAATCGTTTACTTGCAGTAAGTTAATAGACATGTTTTCGTCAGAGTTACGTCACTATATTGCCCTACACGTCACCAATCAAGCTGTAATAGAGTATTCCCCCTTTGGCACAAATAATTTTGTCAACGCATCACTGTCAAATTATTTTTTTTAATATTATAATGAATTCATTTTTCATAGCATGATATTATTTAGGTATTGGTGTAAAATGATTTTAATATTGTTTTCATTGCTGATTAAAATGCTTAAAAGAACAAGAGGTAATCTGATAAAGATGTTGACTTTCTGTACACAAATAACAGACTTCGGAATGGAATCACACATATATCATTAGGATGATGGCTGAGCAATGGCCTCCCCATTATCACGAGCAATGGCGATTATATACATGGAATACTTTGAGGAAATGGCATTAGAATCTATACCTCTAAAGCCAACACTCTGGTTAAGGTACGTATATGACACCTTCATACTCTGGCCACACCAGGAAGATGTTCAGATTCTACTGGACCATGTGAACTCAATAAGACCTTCGATACAGTTCATGATGGAGAAATAGAGTAACAACACACTCCCATTCCTAGATGTTCTAATATCTCAAACAGAGCATAGGTTCAAGACATCCGTATACCGTAAACCGACTTTCACCGGATAGTACCTCAATTTCAACTCCCACCATCCATACAGCGTAAAGAAAGTGATCGTCCGCTGCTTACAACACCGAGCAAAAGTCATAAGTGGTGACCCAGAGAATTGGTCGGTATAAATAGTACCCTACAACGTAAAAGCAGCCCCAATAAACTGGGATAGGCGGGTACAAGAGGAGGGCAAAAATACTCAGAAAACAGTCTGCTGCCTTACGTGAAGGGGTTATCAGAGAAAATACAAAGGATCTGCGGTCTATATAACATCAGTACACACTTCAAAGGGTGGACGACACTTCGCAGATATCTCTACCGAGTAAGACCCCCGCCATAGAGGAGAACATGACTAAAGACTGTGTTTACGCTATCCAGTGCAGCTGCGGAAAGAAATATAAAGGGGAGACAGGCAGCCCCCTTAAGGCAAGGCTTCAAGAACAGAAAAAAAAAAAACAGAAGAAATATCAGGCGTGACTGACCACATATGGAGAGAAAAGTGAGATCACCACCCTCTGTGGGATCAGGTTGACATCATAGACAAAGAACATCATTGAAAAATTCGAAAACTTAAGGAATCAACACAGGTTTTAGGCCAGAAAAATCTCCTTGGCCGATCAAGCATAGAAATGAATACAATATGGGAATCAGTAATAAGGAGTGACAGAGAAAAGCAATAATGACGACCCTAAATGAAATTTGAGCTTCTTAATAAAAAAATAAAAAATACAATGATAACAGCAAAAAATTGCAATATGAGCACTGGTTAAAAAAGGTTGCTGAAGACATTAGGTTTATTATACTATTATTATAAATTCATACACAAATGTACTCAAGGACACATTGCACAGTGGATAAAGGCGTTAGTTAAATCCACTGACAGGACCCAAAGATATGAGTTCAATACCTGGTTAAGGCAGTGGAAAACTTGGAGAGATAACAGGAGATAACTGATAACTGACATCCATTACACATGGCACGTGGAACTAGAAAAGTCTACCCCAGCGTGTGCAATAAAGGGTTCAGTTCAACATCCCAACCACCTGAAGAAAGCCGGAGCGTATAACGACCAAAACGTTGTGATAAATATGACAACAAATATGAGGACAATAGACCGAATAATGTAAATAGTGTACATAATACTTCATCTCAGAAATATAGACAGATACGAAAATACGTTTATTAGATAGCTTATCTCAGTGGTTTCAATACGCTGTATGACTTTGCTGATTAGTGGTTAAGGCACTTACACCAGCTTCCATTCTCCTTAGAAGTAATCGATGATCTCCTAATTTTGTAATTGCAGATGCTTTCTATGTTTAGTAAGAAGCTGTGTAACTGCGTTGAAATCACATTCAGCCATATAGAAAGTTGAAAAAGCAATGAAGAAAGATATGATATTTTCCCAAGACTTTAGATGTAGCATATATTGAATATTTTTGAAAATTAAAAACAAAGAATAATTACCCACCGCTTCACTCAGTAATTCCCCGCCCAAAATGAAATAAAACTCCCTTTTCTCCCTTTCAAATTGTTATAACAATGGACACTCGCATTAGAATGATATGCCTCATTTTTTACTTTATTTTAGAGTGTGTATTATGTTTATCGTCTTATGCATCCGAGATAATATCTGAATGAGGATGTGCGATGTACTTAAAAGGGAAAACAAATTGTCGAACAATAAAGCTCTCTTTAGCTGAGCTGTTAAGCACGATCTGTCACACGTTGGTTTTCTCTATAAAGGGAGACGTAGGTTCGATCAATGTCGGAGGGTATAATCTTAATTATTAAGAATTTCTGAATTGCATCGTATTTAAAATAAAAAATGGGTTTATATTGTACATAAGGTTAGTCACTATAATAGCATTCGACGTAATAAAATTACATTATTATATATTGTGACGTCATTCATCATAGCGATAAGAACTTTAAACTATATATTTAAACAGCTCTCTGCCTTTGTCCTTCTTTTTCTACATACACTCACACACAAGCACACACACATACATACATACATATACGTATATATATATAGTTTTTAGTTTCATTTGTGAGAATATATTTTTTTAAAGTCTGGAGTGATAGTCCAATTACGTTATTATGAAATGTGCACCTATTTTGAAGAGATATGGAAATTGTGGCCAAGTTTTAGAGAAGACATTTATTGTTCTATACATTTATAGACGGATTATAACTTGTATAAATGTGAGATTGCTACTCAGATATACAGAAACACTATACACAAACATGTGTGTGTGTGTGTGTGTGTGTGTGTGTGTGTGTGTGTGTGTGTGTGTGTGTGTGTGTGTGTGTGTGTGTGTGTGTGTCGAGTTTCTGAAACTTTTGCTGTCAGTAAATTCCACTATGGTCTCCGCTTTATTTTTAAATATAGTAAAATTTAATCAATATTTTCTGAGATCTATCTATCTATTCTCTCTCTCTCTCTCTCTCTCTCTCTCTCTCTCTCTGTATATATATATATATTTAAAATACATTTATACGTATTCTTATTTCTTATTTACATACATACAAATATATATATATATATATATATATATATATATATATATATATATATATATATATATATATATATATATATATGTATATGACTTAACCATTTCAACGTATAATTCCACTCAAAATATCAACTAGAATTCCCCTTTGAAACTTTAAATTTGCTTCAATTTTTTTAATTTTATTTTTAATTTTATTTTTATTTATATTTTATTTTTAATGACCCTTACCTACACACTATTTTCTGTATTTAGACAACAATATTATTTTTGTCTTATTTTAAATTTGAACTGTGAATCTGCGTGTAATTTAGCATTTTTTCCCATGAGACCCAGTATATAATTTATTTTTAAATCATCATTTATATCTAGCGCCTCATGAGTTGGTAAAATAAGAAAACCTTATTCGCGCACCCCAAGGTTATTATATATATATATATATATATATATATATATATATATATATATATATATATATATATATATATATATATATATATATATATATGTATGTATGTGTTTGTTGTTGTGTACTTGTGTAAGTGTGTTTGAAGTGTTACAGACATTAGATTCCAGCTCGCAGTTTTCTTTTTGTCTTGCTCGATTTAGCGAATTTATAGTCCGTTCAGCAAACATGATTTAGTCGCGCGCCGGTGACAACGTGACTGGCTGACTTCCGACCCACTGATGAAACTTTATAATCTGTCACTTGTTAATGAAATGACTGTAAATTACGGCATTATCCTTCTCACAACTCATGGCCTGGGAGAAACTGACTCAAAAATACCCAATTTGCCAAAACCAGGCCACATCTTTACACTTGTGGCCTACAAGACGGACTTATTCATCTTCTGTTATTTACGTCTGTTTTATGGTGTTCATTTTTTTCTTCCACTGAGTCCTGACGTACGGCCGATAAGGCCTGCGGATTTCTGGGAGGTCAGCGTTCAGAGAGGATAGAAAACACGTTAAAAGCAAAAGTAGGTAGCGTAATAATTTTGGTCCGAGTGGGCTGCTTGATAAAGTTGATTAAATCGATTCCCCTGAGTGACGAACTAATCTCGGTTGCACCGGGAGAAAAGTCTGCTCTGACGGTTGGTCGGCTGGGTAAGAATGGGAGGATCACAGATGCGCGCAAGTCGGGGGAAAAATACGGTGTCTGCCAGGTACAGAGAATGTGAAATGCGAGAAAATGAAAGAAGAGAGAGAATTGAAAAGGAAGAGGGAAAGAGATAGCAAATCGGGAGAGAGACGGAAATGAAGGGGGAAAAAAAAGGGAAAATATAAATAGGAAAGCAAGAGACAACTTGAAAGAATCAGTTATAAAGAATGAATAGACTTAAAAGGAAAGAGTTTATGAATGAAAACGATTAAGAATAAGGGAAGAATCGAATAAGCAAAGAAAGATAGAAGAGAATAAAAACAGTGTAAAGAATAACTTAATATAAGAAGAAAAGAATGATGAACTTAAAAAGAAAAATGAATAAATGTCAGATAAAACACGAAATAAAGAGGATGATAATGGTAATAACAGCCGTTATTCGTACAGGAAACATTCTAAACTCTTATCTCTCTTTCCAATATTGATGGGGGCTTTTTTCTCAGCTTGTTGCAATAGGTTAACTGAAATATCAAATAAATACTTAGGAAAATAATACAGAATAACTTTTAAAAATGCGCAAAGATTGAAAGAATAACGTAAAGGAATAAACGAATTAATAGTGTAAGGGAATAATAAAATGAATAGAATGTAGGAATAATAAAATGAACAGATGAAAGGAAATAAAAAAAATTCAATAGAATATAGGATTAATAAAATCAATAGAATGTAGGAATAATAAAATGACAGGGGAAAGGAAATACAAAAAATGAATAGAATATAGGAATAATAAAATGAATGGGAATGTAGGTATAATAAAATGAACAGCACCAAGGAATAACAGAATAAATTAGCAAAAACGATAAACATATTACTTTGAATAAATAAACTAAGCAATCAATAAAACCAAAATGTGAAGAAACGTAAGCAATAAAAAAGTAAAAATAAAATTAAATGACAAAAATGAAAATATAAATAAAATGAATAAATTCAAATATAAAAAAGAGTACAGAAAACATAAAAGAATATGTTAAATAAACAGGACAGAAAGAAATATAGTAAATGAAGAATACAAAAAAGACTGAAAAAACATGAAAGTTTAGAGAGTAAAATAACCATGAAAGAAATGAAAAAGAAGAAATTGCTTTATAAAGAGAAAGATTTTATAGATTAAAAGTATAAAGTAAACGGAATGAAACATATAGGAATGAGAGAATGCATGAATGGAATAAAACTGCCCAAGAATAAAAAGAATGAAAAAAGTAGATGCCTTCCTCAGAGAAAGAGATAATGAATAATTTAAAGAAAATAATTAAAAGAATTGGCTAAATGAAGAAATATAGAAGTTTTCGAAATAGAAATATACATGACTTGTATAATAACACGTGAATAATGGATGAATAGAATCGAATGAATAGGGTAAATTAATATCAGTTTGAATAACGTAAAGATATAACAGAACGATCATGTTAATAGAATATCAAGTTTTACTATCACATGACAGAAAGTGATACTTTGGACTAAAGAATGCATATCAAAACAATAAGAATTGGCAAAAGTAAAAATAGAAAGCAAATATAAAGGGAAAAAATAGGACAATGTAACGAATTAAAAAAAAAGAATCAGCAAAGAGTAAAAAAGAAAAAAAAAAGAGCGGAGGAATAAAGAAAAAACATAAATATATGACTCCATATTTGAAAAAAATGAATGAAATAAATTGACATCATGAGGTGGTCAAAAAATAAACAAAGGAATCCGATGAAAACCGAAGATTAAATTGGTGAAAACTTGCCTTTAGAGAAATCGTAATTGAGCTCATCTGGTATTTAACTCCTCGTGTTTACTACGTTCAGCCTGCATTCAGTACCTCATGTGGTTGGCTTTGGTTGCTGCAAATTGACTAATATTTCTTTAGCGAGTTGACGAGCGGTTAAATACAATGATGCTTTGAGTTCAATAATCTCCAACTGCCTTTTTCTGGATAAAAAGTGCATTATAAATAAATACGGAAAGTGCATCTATACGGATAGAAAATAAAAAAAGAAATAGAGGAGGACTGAAGAAATAGAGGAGAAACTCTCTGCTGGAACTGTCTGCTGGAAGTAAAACTCGAACTGTCTTCTGCTCGCTGCAGCCTTGCTTATATGGACGCCGACCAAAACCGGGGTGGGTTTGTCGGCGCCGGGGGGTTCCTCGATAATTCTAAATACCTATCCACTTCTCTTATTTTTGGTTAGAATTTTCCACTTTTTCCATTTTTGGGTGCCCTCTCTTACTCCCCACCTTCTCACCATACTTCAGAGGGGTGAACTTCCCTCCCCACTTCTTCGTAGCAACCCTCTACCCATCCTCTAAATGGGCGGTGACAGCTTTTCCTTGCGTCACGTGATCACCACTCGACCAATGATGTCTAGTCGGGCGTGTACGATTCCGCGGGCTTTGTTTCAGGAAAAAAAAATATATATATCTCGCTAAAAAAAAAATATTTTACCCCGGTCTCATCTGGACATCGTCAGTCAGATTATCGCTAATTATCAGAATGGGTGGTCTATTTGACACAACACAATCGTCCGTCGCCTCGGGGGAAAAAAAAACATTTCCATGGTTCCATTCATTCTTTGGTGCATATTTCTGATAACATAGTTTTATTATCGCAGACTAAAGATGTCGAAAGAAAACGGTCAGTCGCCACCTCGTGTGCGGCTTTGACACAATTAATTTTTGATATCTATCCAAAGCCCTGTAGTTCACCTGTTTTATGTCAATTATCAGAATAACATTTTTCAATTGGATTTTTTCTTTGGCTAGTCGGTCTGTGGTTTGCTAATCAGATGTCTTCCCGCATTAGCTGTTTGTTTATGTATCCCCGATAACACCAGCCCGTCGCTAGAACACACCCGATTCCTTTATCCACTCAGAACTTCCCCGCCATTGTAATGACACTCTTCGCCATTTGTTACTTATCAAAATATCCTTTATCCATAGCCGTGGGTGTCCTACTTATCATCCACGCTTTGGGTCTCGCCTCTCTTTTCCTTTATTTCCTACATCTCTTTCCTTTCTTTTCTTTCTCTCTTTCTTTTCTTTTTTTTGCCTCGGTAAATGGCGCCACACCAAGAATACTCATAGTCATGCCGCCTAAGTCGGGAATAGTCAGGGGGTAAAGGAAATGTAAACAAAATAGTAATGGATGAAAAAATGAAATGCATACCTATTTGATTTCTTCTCGCTTATACACGTGACTAAATACATCGCGGGGATTTTTTTCGATTGTTTTAATTTTTTTTGATGTGATAAAGAAAAGAAAGAGTAAGATTACTGTTAGAAAAGTTTTTGAAATAATGGAATGCTTTCTACTCAGAGCATGAGCAGGCAGATAAAAAGAACACAAAAATAATAAACAGGAAAATAAAAGGAGGAACGAGGAAGTTGTTGAGAGAAACACTGTAACATTGCGGATATAAATATGCTCGTGAAAAGACATTAAGGGAAATATAAAATATATTCTTTGACACTCCATAAGAAGAAAGCGGTGCAGGGAGTGAAAGTCACTGCGGACATATAAAGAAGGGAAAAGCACTCAACAACAACAACAACAACAATAATAATAATAAACTGTCTTGTGTGACGTCCCACTCCAGTGTCGCTGCGCCAAATGTGACGTCCGCCTCTCTGCGTCAGTCGTGCTATCCCGTCCTGTGACGACCAACTGGCTTGGTATTGGTCGCGGCACCAAATGTGACGTTCTAACCTTTTGCTGATTCGGATGGGAATCTGGTTAGATTCGGTATCATCCTCGTCGTTCCCAGCTCGCCTCCAACGTCTGGTTACCGAAGTCACTGCTTTTATTTCCAGCCTAACCTACCCACGTTGTGAATTGATCTTAGGCAGACGAAATCAATCAGTCGCCGGGCCGTAATGCAAGCTGAGTTCGAACAAAGGTGATATCGCACAAGTATATGTAAAATAAAATAAAATAATAACTCGAAAAGTTCAAATGTGTTAAAAAAAAGGACAACAATATTTTATATCTGGTTGCTGAATATAGGACTACTTCTTCTTCCCAACCCGCTATATGGATTCGTGACACTTTGTTTTTGTTAGGCGAGTCTTAACATCTTAAGTTGCTTGTTCTTTTAAGAAACTGGTTCTTGGTGTGTCTTCAGGCGATATTTGTAAAACTTGTTTTGGTGGTATGAGTCTAAGTCGTACTTCAAAAATAAATTGTTCTTGATTAGAAGATGAGTTCGTGATTTGCGTGGAATCTTTCAAGTCAGCTGTCTGCGAAGCTATTAACTCTGCAACTGTCTCTGCCAATTGCCAACTCCAACTGGAATTGATTTTTGCTCGCTGCGACTTTGCTTATATGGACGCCGACCAAAACCGGGGTGGGCTTGTCGGGGTTAGAGGTCCCTTGATAATTGCAAACCCACAATCCACTTCTTTGTTTTCGGTCAGGAAAATTTTATTATTTTCCATTTTTGGAAGTCTTCTCGTCCTCCCACCTTCTTCTGTTCTCGTATTGGTATCTCACCATACCCTCAGAGGGGGCCAACAGTTTTCCCTTTCTCTCACAGTGCCATCTCACACCTATCCCCTCAATGGGTGCCAGCAGGCCTCCCCTCCTGCTTCACATGATTACCTCCACCCAATACTCCTGCTATCATTCAGCCAATGGGGGCTCAGCGGCGTGGGTGTGGCCAGACTAGCCTCGGTTTAAAAAATCTTCCTTTTCCTTCTTCACTTTGAGGAGACCTCACACCCTAGACTCTTTATCTTTAACCGGATTACCTGGAATTCGTCAATTAGCTTTTCGCCAATTATCAAGTGGGTCGTCATTTGGCGAAACACAGCCAACTTTTCGTGTCGATAAAATAAATTTCTTATCATATCTAGTCCCGACAATAAACAGATGCTCTTTCCAAATGATATCTGCCCATAGACAAAGGCTTAACCTTTCCTTCATGGTGGTCCGCGGGCATTCCTGCCTCCTCTCTGTCCAACTTAAAAATTCCCTTTTCCATTGCCATGGCAGATTGGACATATCTTACCCGGCGTTCCCCGTAACATAAATCAGATTAATTCCAGTATCTTTCTTTTTACCTTCTCGACAATGGAAATAAAAAATTTTACCACTTTTCCTTGTCAGAAAAATAACACCGCTTAGTGTCCTTTTCGTGATGGCTTCTTATCACCTAAATTTGATTCTCACCTTTCTTTTTTTTCTTCTTTCTTTTTTAGCAAGCCAAATAGTGTCACACTTGAATGACAAGCGTTTGGAGGGAAATTGCCCTGATATCACTCTTGAGAACAAGAGTAGTCATGAATGGGTCCTTGTAGACGTTGCGATCCCTTGGTATAAGAACCTCAAGGCGGCGCAATTGAAAATACAGTGACCTGACAGGGAAAATTAGAGAAATATACCAAGCAGTAGTTCGGGTTTTTCCTTTAGCGGCTGGCACACTGGAGAGTATTTCCAGGAATCATTCTGCTAGACAGGATACTTTGGATATTGCCGACGTCATTGGGATTTTCGTAGTCGGTAGCATTGTTTGGAATAGCAGATATAATCATTATCCCCTGATGGAAAAATGTAATACCCTCAGAGAGGAACAAATCAAATAATAATAATAATACCAAAGCTAACCGGCCAGTTTGTTATTAGAGACTGAAAAAAAGCCTCCTTATTGATATGACAGTCCCTGCAGACTGCAATATACTTTTGAAGATGTTCAAAAATCGACCAAAATACAGGGACCTTGAAATAGAAATCTGAAAAATGTGGCAACAATCCATGTTGTAGTTACAGCCTTTGGATTGGTTGGAAAAGATTCTAGTAGATTAGTTGAAGGGATTCCTGTAAACGCACGCCTTAAAGAAATACAAAATATTGTTCTCACGAGTACAGCCCACATCTTACGAAGAGCTTTATCTATTTAAAATATATTTGTTTTGTGTGTGTGAATGTGTGTGTGTGTGTGTGTGTCATGATGCCATTTCTAACCTTAGATTTCTCGGGGGGACCCGGAAGAAATGTGTACACACCAGAAATCAAAGGAAATAAAATAATAATAATGATAATAAATTGTACTCACAAGTACAGTCCACACCTTACAAAGGGCGTTATTTATGTAAATTATGTGCTATTTTTAAAAATAAATTTTCAGTTGAAATGATGCCATTCCTGACCTTAGGTCTCTGGTTGGGACCCAGACATAAATGAGTATACACCAGAAATCAAAGGAAACAATAACAACAATAATAATTATAACTGACATCAAGATACTTGCATGGAAAGTAGTCAATGAGTCTGGATGAACCAAATACAGATAAATATATCAACAAATGAAAAATCCAAATTATGCTCGGGTTTTAAAATTCAGTAAAATAATAGAAGACCATTTAAAATATGAAAGAAAATGCTTTGTAAATACTGTACAATTTTCTGAATATAAAAAAATATGTATCCGCATTACATCCACATCAGTTATGTTCGTTATTAATCCCCAATAATCTGGATTTTTGATAAAAAAAATCCTCACTGGTGACGTGCGAAATATCAAAAGGTGCATTCATTTGTATTTCAACCAAACTCAATTCACCAGGTCGATGAGAAAGTGGATTTTTCATATTTCAGTGTGTTTCCAGACACTCAAATAACAATTGAGATTATCTTAGTGGTGAGATGACACATCTCAATTCCATTTTGAAGAATACTGTATATACATAATTTGTTTAACAACTTGACTGGCATATTTTCATCAATGGTCTTATCTCAATGAATTAACACTTATTATTATTATTATTATTATTATTATTATTATTTTCTTTATTTTATTTCTTTTGATTTCTGATGTGTACTCATTTCTTACCGGGTCCCGTAAAGGGACCTAAGGTTAGAAATGGCATCATGACATTTTCTACTGGAAAAAATACATAAACAAAGCCCTTCGTAAGTTGTGGGCAGTACTCGTGAGAACATTTTTTTTTGTATTTCTTTAAGGCATGGTATTCCAGGAATCTTTTCAATTAGTCTACTGGAATCATTTACAAACTATCCAAGCGCTCCAACTACAACGAGTATTGGTAATGTTCCCATGTGCCACATTTTAGAGATTTCGATTTCTTCTTCTTCTTCTTCTTCTTCTTATTATTATTATTATTATTATTATTATTATTATTTCCTTTCATTTCTGGTTTATACACAATTCTTTCCGGGCTCGCTCAGAGACCTAATGTTAGAAATGACATCATGACATTTACCACTGATTTGGCATAACATTGACCATTAGAAAGAAACTTTAAACGATCTTCCCTTTGTCAGATATAATAGGCGCTGAGAGTTAATTCAATTTGTGTTAACCTAAAAAAGTGTCTAAAAAACTATTCAGGGACCAAAATTGACTATTTACTGAAACCAATTAACTGTCACGAAAATGTAAAAAAAAAAAAAATAATTCTACATTTATAAAAAGAAAAGTTAATTCCTAAAGGAATACATTACTGCCAAGGAAATACGCTAGCTAGAATTATTAAAAGAAAGACACAAGGTTTAAACTGTTTAAAAATACACATGAAAACAAAAAACGTTACATTGTAAATATGCATTCCGATGTAACGATGCGGATGTAGATAAGTAGGTAATCCATTGAAGGCCGACGGGTGCAGGGTTAAAACGAGAAACAAACGCATATATAATGACGACAGAAGACCACATAAATTACAAAGATAATACAATATAAAATGACGCAGTATCTATATTATGTGAACAAGAGTTTGAGACTATTGTCAATTTAGTGTCTGGCAATACAATGCTGGTAATGAAGGAATACAATATTAAGATTGCAGGAGTAGGCGGTATATTCAATGGAAGATATATTATAGTGCAAAAAAACTGAAAAATGGTATGAATAACAATCGGAATCAGCCATAAAATATCATGAATTGAATATTCTGTGGAACTATAATATTCATACAGAGAGACATACAAAACAATAATGGATTACGCATCGTGATTAAAGTGTAATATATTTTCTCATTTCGCAGTGGAGAGATAGCAAAAAAAAAAAAATTACTAAGAGCTAAAAGGGTAAAAAAATGACAGGACATTATGGAGGACCATGATAACCAACATTTTGAAGAGATGTGGCACATAGAATAAGAAGGACCAGGGAGAGAAAGGGCAATAGGAAGAAGAAAATGAAGAAGAACAAGTAAATATGACAATTTCGAAAATGAAATTAAAATAATTTTAGAACTTAAATTTACTATTATACCTATAAAAATTGGAATCGTTTGTTGGATCAATCAGAAAATAGATAATATTAGCAAAATTAAGAAGCACCTGTTTATACGCTACGTTGTAAAACTCCTCGTCAACTCAAACGTATATTGTTAGCGTAATGAAAATATAAACACTGCACATGATAAGTATCGCTTGCGTAAAACGAATTTTTAGGATTTTAATTAAGAGAAAGTAAAACATAATAATAATTATAATAATAATAATAATAATAATTTAGGAAGTGTATGCTTATAGATATAGTAGAACCATCAGAAATTAAAACTTCCATAAAAATTATCGAAAAATTGTCCAAATACAAGGTGCTGGAGGTCGAGATTAACAGGATGTGGGGAATGAAGACTGAGATTGGACCAATAGTAATCGGTACTCTGAGCATCGTGAGAAAAGGAATGAACAATTTTATTAACAGTGTCCCAGGTAACATCAACATAAATGTTGATCAGAAGATCGCCTTACTAGGAACATCCTATCTACTAAGAAAAGTGCTATCAATTAAATGTCAATTCTCTTATAGGGCATAAGTACCATAGTTTGGATCCAACTGTACAGCATACAAAGCAGGAAACATAACATACACAAATAATAATAATAATAATAATAATAATAATAATAATGTGGCATATGGGAACATCAACAATCTCTGTTGTAGTTGGAGCCCTAGGACTAGTTGGAAAAGATTGCAGTAGACTAATTGAAGAGATTCCTGGAAGTCCATGCCTCAAGGAGATACAAAAAATCGTTCTGACAAGTACAGTCCACACATAATGAAGGGCTTTATCTATGTAATTTAATATTTTTTTTTTTTTTTTTTTTTTTTTGTCAGTGGAAAGTGTCATGACGCCATTTCTAACCTTAGGTCCCTGGGGGACCCGGGAAATGTAAACGCCAGAAATCAAAATAATAAAATAATAATAATAATAATAATAATAATAATAATAATAATAATAATAATGATTAAAACAATCCAATGATGTAGTCATTCTGAGCTAATGAAAATCAAGATGAAAGGAATTGTGGAATTAGAATCCGGATCGCCGATAATGATTTGTCCGTCTAATTGCGTTACGCATTAATTTCGTATTATATACAAGGGTAGGATTTCGCAATTTGACACGTTGAATTGATGGGATATATATATATATATATATATATATATATATATATATATATATATATATATATATATATATATATATAATGTTAACTGAAGGTTAAAAATTAGAGTGTCACTGAATGGCGTGGGTGTCATTAACGTAAGGAAGTAGAGATTATAAGAATATAGAGGATAGATAACGCTAGATTAAAAAGCGTTTCCTGTGAAGAAGCTGTTTGAATAGCGTTATGAAACAAGTTGGAAAAACACTTATTACCTTGAAAATAGAAAAACAAATGAGCTTATGGCATCGAATCTTGACCACAGACAAAAAGATGTAAAGACATAAACTGCACTAGTGACGAGAAAAGCTAAAATAATAGTTTCTTTAAAAAAGAGATTTTTGCTCTTTTGTTAACATCAGACGAAAAGTTTTTTGTTCATAATATTGCAGAAAGTTTTCATAAGATGAAATCCTTAGATAGAAGGTTAGTAAAACCAGAAGGCAAATCAAGGGACAGAAAGACAGACTTATCTTTAAAAGAAACATAGTAGTGTCGGTTAGAAAGACGTAGGGAGAAATAATGGTTCCCTTGGTAGACAAGAGTAATTGCATTTGCTACTGGTGTTTTTTTTCCCTATTGGAACAAGTCCTAATCACTTTATATGTCCAGAATAGTATCCGGACTCTGGAATATTCGTAGATGCACACGATATTTTATCAAATTATACATCATTTGCAACGACTTCTGGAAACCTATTGTAACAGGTAGAAGAATAATAGCAAATCTCACAGACGGAAATAGTGGAAATAACAAAGACGAGGATACTCGTAAAAACATGTCAGAAAATTTAGTAGAATATAATTCATTTAATGATAATAATTAATAGTAAATATTCTTTTTTGAATATCAATATATATATTTATATTCCCGAAAAATTGGTTCAGATTATCATAGATGCTTCTAATAATATTGATATTTATATTTGTCTGCGTTTG
>CAHIKZ030000584.1:507500-575000 GCA_903632075.3 Acanthosepion pharaonis
TTCCTGACCAGAATTGAGTGAACGGTTATCCTTTAACAAGTACATTAACTGCTGTCTTTGACAATTACATTGTATATCCCTCTTTTCTTTATATATCTTTCCCATATTTCTCTTCTGTTACAATTTACAAAAATAACTTTTCTCTATAACTAAATTACTATTAATTCTTGGTGATTATAAATATCCTTAATAATAACCTTTTTGGCACTATTTTTCCTGTTTTTTTTTTTACATTAAGTTATCTTTATTAAATTATATATATATATATATATATATATATATATATATATATATATATTTGTTTATATATATTTTTTATATTTTTTTATATTTATTTTCAATATATGTCAAATAAATATTTACTTATTTTTTTATATTTGGGATTTGTCATATTTTATAAATATATCAATGGATAATATTGATAAATGCTTTTTAATTAATACATATTGTATTATGAGGTATGGTGAGTGACATTTGAATATTTATCTTAGTATAAATATGAAGGGCTTTGTATATGTTCCATATTGGTGAGGTATATTTTGTTTTTGTATTAAAGTTTCAATTCCGTTTTTGTAAAATTTTATTTATTTTTTGTTAGTATTTTTTTAATTATTTCTTTAATTCATATACTTATATATTATTTATTATTTATACAGTATTATATATTCATTCTAAAGGCATCATTTAATTCGCTTATTCTTTATTCTGTTATTCCTTATTATTTAATTCCCTTATTCCCAATTCTTTTATTCCGTATTCTTTTAATTCCCTTATTCTTTATGCTTTTTTCCCTTAATTCTCTCTTTCTTTCCTCCACCTAGTCTTTTTATTTAAAAAAATTATCAATCATTGAGTGTTTGAAAAATCCTGTAAATTTAATTTTACAAGGTGAAAATGATCACTCACATAATGGTGTCTTAATTCTGATTGTATCTGGTGTTTTTATTATAAAATATTGAGCTCTATGTGTGGATCAGATTTAATATCTAATATTTTGTATTGTGTTAATAGGATTCACTTGGATTATATACCAACGGATTTATATATATATATATATATATATATATATATATATATATATATATATATATATATATATATATATATATATATATATATATGTATGTGTGTGTGTGTGTTTGCGTGCGTGCTTGCGTGCGTGTCACAAATTTACGTGGATACATTTTATTGCAAAATGAAAAGGTGAGGATGCGAAAGCAGTGATTGAAAGTGGACTTGTGGGCGGGGAAGAGGTCTAGAGATCGATAAACAGGAAAGAAATACGTCGAGTTCAATTTGCCATCGTCTAGTGATATTTTCCCACAACTTCCATAGGAAATCATTGCTCTGTCTGACTCTCCTGTTTTGCCCACGTGGATCGCTGAATTGAGGCCCCGTTATACACCGTCAGTCCGAGAAATGTGCGTGCGACAGACTGAAAAGCGTGTTTTGTCGACATAGTTCAACGGCCAGACGACAATTTTATGACTGCGCCTTGATGCCGTGCGGGGTGTGCAGTAATGTAGGATGCTTATCTCTTCACGGTTCAAAATGACCAAAAGATTTCGTTCCATTATTCGTGGCTATATCAAGAGAAAATCGTCGTCTATATATATTTTCTGTACCCGGTATAAGGAAGTGTTGTTAAATGGCTCAAATTGGCTAATTTCGCGAAATCTGCATTCTAATATTTGTTCAATTAATTACTGGCTTTCGGATCTGTGTCTCTCTTAGAATAAATTTGCCCTCACCGTGTACGTGCCTGCATTTTATAATAATGGCAATCATAAAAAAGTTGGCTAAAGTTGAAATAAAAGTAGCATCGTATACAGATTTCATTTTAAACACACACACAAAGCTGGGCGAACATACACAGACACAAACTAACACAAAAAACACACACATACACAACTGTATAATTTTTTAATCAGTACACCCCAATAAAGCAACTAAGCCGCAAGTGTTTATACTATAAACGGGAGAGACAAAGAAAAGTACATTGGTAAGAAAACAGAAGATAAAATTTGGATTCTTGAATATTGACAGGAAAGCCAGTTGTCGGAATGGAGTTTCTCATCAGACAAGTGCAAAAAAAGATACTGATAGCATAGAACATACCGTTACATCTTATCATTTCAACTGTAAAATAACTTTATCGCAAATATGTACTGCGCTTAAAGTCATAAATTCTAGGTTCCATAGAGGAAATTTCATCGAAACAATTACCATGAAAGTATTTATAGAAAAGGAGCATCAGACTGTATGTTATAATAATATTCAGAAAAGGGATGAATAGTAGATTTCTAAATACGTAAGATACATTCTGGTGGTGAATATTGTCTATCACGGCATAGTTAGCCAGGATTCTAGCAGCACATCTAGCAATTGATTCAATATAATTTTTCCGTTTCATGTCAGCGGAAAATATCAGCCCAAAAACGAGAAACGAGTCACTCTTATTGAGGTTTATATCAGCTATGATGGAAGGCAAAATCGGGACTCCCAGATTCGTTTTGGCAGCGTTGAAATTAACAAGCAATTCCTTAAACAAGATACGAGCAGATTGTCGGTTATTTTTTAGATCAGTTGCCTATTTCCTCTTAACGAAATAAGGGAGCCTACATTAATGGGTTAAAGTGCTCACTAACAGAGAGAGAGAGAGAGAGAAAGAGAGAGAGAGAGAGAGAAAGAGAGAGAGAGAGATTATGTAAATTTAAAAGTGTAATCTGAAGTTCACACAAAGCGACAACATTTTGTATCATGCATGAAAGTATTAATTATATATGTATATATGTATGTCTGTATGTATGTATATATGTGTGTGCGTGTATGTAAGTGGTTGTGTGTGCGTGTGTAACAAACTCCGTTCGCAATATACTCGTATAAAATCCAACTATAATAGCCGCATCCACATATAAAGAAGGCTAAATATAATGGAAGCATGAATAATAAAAAGAAAATGTCAACAGTCAATAACATTAAGTATGAACATGACCACACTGAGATAACTGTGTTCGAAAGGCTAAAAAGTTTCCCATCATTATAGCTACACATATATGAAAATCTATATATTCAAGTGACAAAAAATGTTCCTTAATTATGGCTAATGGAATAGCCAAAAGTGCTCGGATATCAATAACCTAATGTCGAAACCAAGTGGCGACAGTTTGTTTCATTCATGAACGCAATGACGTTATAATTATTCCAACAAGAGAAGAATGTATATTTCAAAAAGAAGAGAGAAACCCAAAAGTTTTTGGTTATAATGTGGATTTGTTTTAATGAACATATTATATTTTGTCATATTTTTACAACACGAGTTTTCGATCTCCTGACCTCCTTCAGGTAAATTAAAAGAATCAGTTTTTAAAGGAATAAAATTTCCTTATGTTCTATTAACGATTCATTCCTTACTTTCTGTATTCGTAGAAAACCTTGACCTCATTTTTTCGACCGTTGGTAAGAATGAATTTATGCTTAAGTGGTAACAAAATCATAAGGTTTGGTCTCAGTGGTGGCGATGACAAATGTGTTGATGATAGATTCCCCCATATCACCACATCACCCCAGAGACTGTCAAATGTATTTCCATTTTTGTGTATCGTGTATGCGTGCGTGACCCCGCTAGCATGCATATGAATCAGCATACACACATATATACATGCATGCATATATATATATATATATATATATATATATATATATATATATATATATATATATACACACACATACACACACATAAACACATAAACATACACATTCTTCCTTTGTGGCCTAGGTAGACTATCTGCTTTTGCCAGTGTATATATTTTTGTACTCCATGAATACTTGTTTGCGCATGCGTACGTGTATGTATATGGGCAGTCCGACTAGTGTATCTGGCCATCATGTGTGCATGCCGTGCATCCATGTGCGTGGGATTATGTTCTGCTTACTGCTGGTTTAAATTTGTCTGTGAAGTTTTTTTCTTGAATTTATAAGAAAGAGTAGTTGTCTGATTTGCATATTGGCATAAATTTAAATTTGCCTTGATTGCATTCGTAGTTGTGTTGCGATAGAAAGAGTTTTCTTTTGTCGGGTAATTTGATGTTGATTTTTTGAACGGCAACTCTTTTAATTGCTTGGCTGTTGCCTAAATATGATTTCTTGCATTTTGTGTATTTGAGTCCATCGATCACATTGTTGGAGATGCAGTTTAAATTTTTAATTATTTTGCATGTGTAATCTATACACACACACACACACACACACATATATATATATATATATATATATGTGTGTGTGTGTGTGTGTGTGTGTGTCTGCTGATTCATGTTCATGCTAGCAGGGACACGCACGCATACACAATACACAATGTGAAAATACAATTGACAGTATCAGGGGTGATGTGAGGATAGGGGGAATCTATCATCAACACATCTGTCATCGCCACTACCAAGACCAAGCGTAATGATTTTGTTACCACTTAGGAAGAATTCCACTCTTGCCAACGGTCGAAAAAATGAAATCAATGTTCTCTTAAATACAGAAAATAAGGAGTGAATGGTTAATAGAACATAAGGAAATATTATTCATTTAAAAACTGATTCCTTTAAGTTACCTAAAGAACGTCACGAAACCGAAAAATTTTGTAGGAATATTATGAAGAATAAAATATAATATATACACAAAAACAAATACAAATTATAGTCAAAATTTTTTGCGGTATCTCTCTCTTTATATATATATATATATATATATATATATATATATATATATATATATATATATATATATATATATATCTGTGTGTGTAATTTATCTAAAAAAACAAAACAAATGCACATAGTGATTGGCAGTTTCAATTTTTAGCGTTATTATTTAGTAATATTCCTCTTCGTAAAAACAAAGTAGAATGAGAGATTATTGTCATGTGGGATGTCTGAACCATTTTTTTTCATTATATGTTTATAGTTCATAAAATGATTTTTTGAGTTTACGGATTTTTTAAAATTTTTCCTTTATATATTATATTTATTTATTATATATCAAGAAATAACAAAATCAAAGTCAAAGTCATTTTCAAATGCCGACAAGAAAACAAATTCATACTACTCTAACTACAGCTATATCCTCATTCAGAGTGTAAACACTTAATAACCTCTGACCTTGAAATAAATTTATGCCAAAGAATATAGTAAATTTTGGAATAAAATAAATGATAAAATTTAAAATAAATTAACTAAAAAAAAATTAAAACAATAAAACACAAACATAAATAGAATTAAAATAAATAATAAACATTTTAATATCTACAAAAACGTATCCTTAATTTTATTGTTTGATAGCTATGTAGGATTACACGAAAAGTTGGCTGGCAATTTCGTAAATGAAGTTTATTGCTAGCCACCATTTTGGACAACAGAAAATTTGGACTTAGTAGTCGTTCATCAAAAGTCGTGGAAAACCAATGGTTGTAAATAAATGAAAGCCGATTGTTTTGCACGGACTTCCATATTCAAACAATTCCAAACAAGAAAACCGAGGCTTAAATTTCACTATAGTCGCCTTCTCGCTGACAGCTTGATGGAAACGGCATGTGAAGGTGATCACAGCGTGGTGCCTTTTTGGAAAGTGACTGAAAATCAAATCAATGTTTCACTCGGAAAATGTTGCAAACGTAAAAGTTCGAAGGCCGTCGATGGTATTGCTTGCACGAAATCACAAGCCATCATGACAGAGGCTTTTAGTGTACTGGCCGTGTTCGAAATGTTTATTATGCCGGATAATGTTGTGACGTCCCCGCCGCTGCTTCACGTTCCTCGCCACTTCGTTCGGGTGTCGCCGATCTAAACGTGATGCCCGCCTTGTCTGCGTCAGTCGTGCTATCCCGTCCGGTGACGACCGACTGGCTTGGTATTGGTCGCGGCGCCCAAATGTGACGTTCTAACCTTTTGGTGATTCGGATGGGAATCTGGTTAGATTCGATATCAGCTAGTCGTTCCCAATTCGCCTCCAACGTCTGGTTACCGAAGTAACTAGTTTGATCTCCAGTCTGCCTACCCACGTTGTGAATTGATCTTAGGCAGACGAAATCAATCAGTCGTCTGGGCCGTTAATGCAAGTCGAGTTCGAATAAGGGTGGTATCGCACAAGTATATGTAAAAGAAAATAAAATAATAACTCGAAAAGTTCAAAGGTATCAAAAAAAGGATAAAATATTTTATATCTTGTTGCTGGATACATAGGACTGCGTCTATCTCCCAACCCGCTATATGGATTCGTGACACGTTGTTTTTGTTAGGCGAGTCTTAACATCTTAAGTTGTCTGTTCCTTAAGAAACTTGTTCTTGGTGTGTCTTCAGGCGAAATTCGTAAAACTTGTTTTGGTGGTATGAGTCTAAGTCGCTCTTTAAAAATACATTGTTCTTGGATTGAAGATGAGTTCGGAATTGCGTGAATCTTTCAAGTCAGCTATCTGCGTGGTGGGTCTTCAGAGCTCTCAACTTAACTCGAACTCACTGGAAACTCAACTGAACTGAACTAATTTTTGCTCGCTCCGACTTTGCTTATATGGACGCCGACCAAAACCGGGGTGGGCTTTGTCGGGGTTTGAGGTTCCTTCATAATTCCAAATCCACAATCCTCTTCTTTTGTTTTCGGTCAGGAAAAAATTATTATTTCCATTATTTGAAGTCTTCTCTTACCCCCACCTTCTTTCGTTCTCATATGGATCTCTTATTATACCCTCAGAAAGCGTCAACGGTTTTCCTACTCCTTCGCAGTAACATCTCATACCTATCCTCTTAATGAGGGGTAGCAGGCCTCTCTCTTTACATCACTTGATCACCTCCGCCTGGTTCTCGTTAACCTTCATCCAATGGGCGATCAACAGTGTGGGTGTGACCAGACTAGCCTTGTTTTTTTTAAAAAATATATATCTTGCTCAAAGAAAAAAAAATATTTCCCCTTTTTCTTTTTTCTATTTCATTTCTTTCTTTTATTTTCTCTCTTCTTCTCTGTCCGCCAACAGAACAATACGACCCGTACTGTGATAATCTTAATTCCTATCCCAAAGTCACTTTCATCTGGACTTCGTCAATCAGATTTTCACCAGAACCAAGTGGCTGGCGAAACAGACGCATTCACTTCTCGGCGCCAAACACTGATACGATGGACGACTTCGCCACTTTTCGGATAATATTGTTTCGCTCATAGTCAAATTTCAACAAAAAACAGACACCTTGTCTAACGACATCTTTCCATCGACAAAGACTTAATCTATTTTCTTTGGCTTTTTTTCAACTCGTTTGTGGTCAGGGCATTTCCTATTTCTTGGTCACGAAAATCTTTTCCCGATAATATAAGTTCGCCACCATGACACAGTTATTTTTTTTATCTATTTAAAATTCTGTATCTGGAATTTGTCAAATGGCCATAAAAATTTTCACCATTCTCCATTATCAAAATAACATCTCTAAATGCCCCTTTTGTGATGGCTTCCTCTATCATCTAAGTTTCAACTCTCGCCTCTCTTTTCTTTCCCTCCTTTTCTTCATTTTCCTTGCAGCCCGAAATGGTGTCACAATGTGCTCTATCTCAGAAAGAATAACTAATATCCGTACACCGTAAATGTTGCATAAAACACAGCTGAGTTGAGCGGGTGCTGAACAAATAAAAAACTTTACTGAGCAGGCGTCTGTAACAGGGATTAGTTAGATGTCCTCTCAGACGATTGTGCATTTGGAAATACGTATTCAGCCAGTAATATTAAGCATACGAGAAATTATTGAACATGCTAATAAAGAGCCACTATAAAAATGGATCCCGACAACAAAAACACTAACGGTTTTTAAGGATGTCTTGTTAGCCCCGTGAACCTTCCTATCTTTCTACTATCTCCATATATATATATATATATATGTGTGTGTGTGTGTGTGTGTGTCTGTGTGCACGCGCGTGTCTATGTGTACGTGTGTGTGTGTCTATGTGTGTGCGCACGTGTGTGTGTAGTTTTATTCAAAAAGAATGAACCGATTTCATGACACATCATATTGATTCAGTTCTCGAGCATCATCATGGAATGAGTCAGTGACCGTTTGATTGAAGATTTTTCAAAGATTTGAATGACTGCTACAAAGGCGCTGTAGTCGCGTCGTATCTTCGGCAACTTTCATTTATTTGATTACCCAGGAATATCGCGTCCTCATCAAAAGCCGTTCTTCGTTCTTGAACACAAATACTGTTTTCACGGGGCAGCGTGCTTTTCGAAGGCAATTCGAAATTAATCCACCCTCTTCTAAAAACATTCGACGATGGACCTTACCGTGAGTGATATTTTCTTGTGGGAACGCGTAAAAGATCGCGTCTATATTCCACTGCGTCTGGGAGGAATTCTTGAACACTTCAAAGATAGGAAATAAAAGTTCATTTTGAGTAGAATACTTGTGACTTGGCTGGATTTTTCTTTCGCTATTCCATATTGCATAATGAAATCGGTTCATTCTTTTCGAATAACTTGAATAACTCAATGTTCGCTTTCATATATATATATATATATATATATATATACATATATATATATGTGTGTGTGTGTATGTGTGTGTGTGTATGTGTGTGTGTGTAACTGAGTATTTGAACAGCAGTCGATCTTTTATAAAACTCACATTAAAGATGACTAACAAGGTACAGCGATTAAGATTTTTATTCAATATTAATGTTCATATAATTTTCTCGACATAATGTATACAAAAACTTTTCGAATATTCTCGATATCCGAGAACTTTCGACTATTAAATTAGGCATTATCAAGGAACTTTTTTGTTAACTGAATATATATTTCTTCATATATCTGTATCGAAAATGATGGTAATGATTTTTTTTCTTTTGAATCAAAGTCAGCACAGTGTTAGAGTGCGGATAATTGATTTTATTGACTGTTGCCATATTCGTTTTATTATTCAAGCTTCCATTATTTTATGGTATCAGAGTTGGATTTTTTACGAGTATGCTAGAAACTGAATTTTATATATATATATATATATATATATATGTGTGTGTGTGTGTGTGTGTGTGTGTGAAATATATATATATTCTAAATTAATAAATTAATGTTATTATATATATATATATATATATATATATATATAAATGGGGAAGGATGATGAAAGAAAACTCGGATTAATTACCTTTCGTAAATGGCACTAATTGAAGCATTTCTGAATACCTCCTCTCCTCTCTTTCCTTCTTTCTTTCTCTTCATCTCTTCCGTCTCACCCCCCACATATATATATATATATATATGACCCTCGATTTGCACCATTATATCTCACATCAGTAAATATGTTACTGTAAATAAATTTATAATGAAAAAGAATCAATTATGACCTAGTGTCAATCGTATGCTATATATATATATATATATATATATATATATATATATATATATATATATATATATATATATATATATATATATATATATATATATAAAAAGAGAGAAGGCGAAAGTGTTTTCGTTACAATGTGGATTTATTTTTTGTTTAAATAAATTTTATTTTTCATATTTTTGCCCACGTGTTTCCGGGATCGTGGCCTTCTTCACGCAGATTAAAGGAATCAATGTTTTAATTTTTCATATTCTGTATTTGTAGTGAACCTTGATCTCAGTATATATATATATGTGTGTGTGTGATATATATATATATTCTTTATAAATTAATGTTACAAACTATACTCTATTTTCACTATTTACATTATTCAGACTATTGTCCTCATTTTTGTCGCCATATTTATCACATTTCATATTTCTTCAGGTGGTTGAAATGTCGAACTGCAATCTTTATTTCGCTCACAGGGTTAGACTGTTCCAGTTCTACGTGCCATATCTAATGGATATCAGTTATCAGTTATCTCCTATTAATTCCCCTCTCCAAGTTCTCCACCGCCTTAACCTGGTATTGAACTCACACTCTTTGGGTCCTCTCACTGGATCTAAGCAACGCTTTTAGCCACTGTGCCATTTGTTCTTGAGGACATCTTTGTATGAATTCCTGTGTATTATAAACCTAATGTCTTCAGCAATCATTTTTTACCAGTTCTCATATTTCAATTTTTGCTGTTATAATTATATGTTTTACCAGAGCTAATATTGCAATATTTTTTGTTATTATCGCATTTTCACTGGCACTCCTTATTACTGGTTCCCATATAATATTCATTTTTACGCATGGTCGGCTCAGGAGATATTGTTGCCTAGCATATGTGCTCATTCCTTAAGTTTACGGCCTGTCCCTTCTTTATATTACTTTCCACAGCTGCACGGGATAGCGTACACATTCTTTAGCCATGTTCTTCTTTATGAGGTCGTCCAGTTTTTGAAGGTTGTCCTGTTGTTATATGGACCGCAGATCCTTTGTATTTTCTCTGATAACCACTTCAGATAAGTCAGGCAGTCTGTTTTCTGAGTGTTATTGTCCTCCTCTTGTACCCGCCTATCCCAGTTTTTAGGGCAGCTCCCATGAACCCAGGGTAGTTATTTTTTGTTTTTCGTTGTAGGTACAACTTTATGCTGACCAATTCTTTATCTAATATCTCTGGGTTGCCACATGACTTTTGCTCGGTGTTATAAGTAATGGACGTTCCATTGTATGGATGATGGGAGTTGAAAATGACGTACTGTCCGATGAATGTCGGTTTGCGCTATACGGATGTCTTGAACACGGTTCGAGATATTAGAACATCAAGGAATGGGAGTGTGTTGTTAATCTCTTTCTCTATCATGAACTGTGTGGCCAGAGTATGAAGGTGTCATCTACGTACTTAACCATAGTGTTGGTTTTAGAAATATAGATTCTACTGCCATTTCCTCAAAGTATTCCATGTATATATTCGCCATTGCAGGTGATAATGGCGAGCCCATTGCTAAGCCTTCATCCTGTCAATATATGTGTGATCCCATGAGACTGGCAAAAAATGGTTGCGGAAGACATTAGCTTTATAATACACATATAGAAAGAACTCTTGCTTGATTAAAATACACGCATTATATATATATATATATATATATATATATATATATATGTATGTATAATTTTACATTAATTTGCAGCAAAGAAAAATACTAACATTTATTTGCCAAAGTGATTACCCGGCTTATTTACGTTGAAATATGAGAAGAATATAATGATATCCTACAATATTGCATTAATTTAAATGATCTTCAAAAATTTCAATGTAATGCCAATCTTCACCTGCTCTCTTCTTGAATCCTGTTTTTATTGTCATCCCAGTCTCTTTCACACTCAAAGACATCTTCTCCGTTGCTTTGGGGAAAATCTTTAAAATCAAGCATGTCAAAAACAATGAAATAGTAACCCCAATTCTACTAAATATCAACTTCTAAAAGATTCAAAATTTGACCTTCTAAAAATTGCCGGGACTTGACGTAAGGTAGTTACTTCGCTGTTACAATCCGGATTTAACGTCTGAATCTGCATCCATAGACTTTTTTGTATAATATGATAGCAAACAGAATATATTTAAATCAGGGTTTCCTTCCCTAGAGAGACTAAGGGCTGTCGAACTCCATCTACCAGAAGAAGCTTGTTATGAAGCAACAGTTGTCCATTTACACCCATTCTCCTCCGGCTGGACATATTGATGATATACACACACACACATATATATATATATATATATATATATATACACACACACACACATATATATATATATATATATGTGTGTGTGTGTGTGTGTGTGTGTGTGTGTGTGTGTGTGTGTGTGTGTGTGTGCGTGGGGGTGGGAGGATATCTGATCAAATCAATAATCATCTGGATTTTTGCTATGGAAACGGAGCCAAAGTCCGCTGAGTGAAGCCGCATGGAACAGATAGTCGTTGAAAACAGTCACGCATGCACTAATTTATAACCTTCTTGCAGGATTCTGTTGTTTACAGGTGTGATGGTTCTCGTCGCATCCCACCACTAATGTTCCATCGCTGATCACGACTCGTACAGCAGATTGGTGCCATGTAAATCATTCCCCAGATCAGAAAACCAGCATAATCTCAGATCTCGCCCCCTAAATTTTTTCCTCTTCAATAATCAAAAGCAACTTGAAAGCAACACAATATTTCAAGACGTCGAGACAACCCACGTTGCAGCTGCATGCTATCCCCAAAATGATGTTCCATAAATGCTTCCATTAGTGGCAACACATTTTGGATAAAGTGTGTGTCTTAAGAAGGTGACTACTTCAAAATTGTTAAATGACAATTTGATGTGTTGTTGTTTTTTTTGATGGCATAAGTTTTGATAACTTTTTTTATCAAATACATATATGAGAAAATATATTTCTAAGGTGTGCTATATTTATGGATAAAGTAGTAAATATCATAGTGCATATGCGAATATAAATATAAAAGTGAACATTGATGTCAACACTCAATCGTTAGGCCTGAGTGTTGGCTTTAATGTTCACTGATATATATATATATATATATATATATATATATATATATAACATATCATCATCTCCGATATATATATATATATCAGAGATGATGACATACTAACTATATATATGGTAAACTTGTAAATATTTTTTATGTAATCATGTTCGTGCAGTGGGAAGTAACAAATTTGGCGAACATCGATTACAATTATACACCAAGAAAATACTAAGTTTAAAACAATATATTCACATATTGTGAATGTTAAAACGCCAAAATGTTTCTATTCTCTCATTTCCTTACCTAATACAGAGTGCAAGCGAAATACCTGCCGCATATGCACCCAAAAATTACCTTTAAAATAATGGTCGTAAATTAGTAGAAATGATGCCTTTATCTAGTTAATGTCTTAATACATAAGATATAGAAATTATAACATATGTACACAGAACTTCTGATAAATCTCATGACATGAAGGCGTTGTGACAACAAGAGACACCCTGATCCTCTAGCTCTCACAGTTTTGTTAAAACGTTGAAATGTGTTCGGGCGCCAGATTAATCTGCTGCGTGTGTTGGCGGACGACGCCCATCAAGCGACTGCGTTATACTCCATGAAGACGTCGTTAGTTTCCAGATGGCGTGTCGAACTAATAGATCTCAGGTAAGGTGGTCGTCAGACCATCGAGGAACGTGGCCGAGCCGGCAATCACAACGCTAGGCGATGGTGAGAGAATATCCAGCGGAGCTCCGCGCTGGACACCAGATCGGACAACTGCACTGCCTTGAATGCTTTGTGTGTAGAAGGCCACGTCTCAGCACCGCATATTAGCACAGAGAGGAAGATGGCCTCGTGAAATTGCAGGTGTTTAGTCGAGAGATGTTACAATGCTGCCATAGTGGTCTCCACAAGTTTCTTATGAGACTGGAGCCAGTCCACGCCTTCTATTGATCTCTCAGTGTCGGAAACTTTTGAGCTCAAATATACGTGGCGAACTCGGCAGGTCGCTGCCAGTGATGGTGTATCGTGGATCAGACTCGTTTCCACATGCAACGGCTCTTAGTCTTCGACCAATATATGTACACACTTATATATATATATATATATATATATATATATATATATATATATATATATATATATATGTGTGTGTGTGTGTGTGTGTGTGTGTGTGTGTGTGTGTGTGTGTGTGTGAAATTCACAATAATTGAAAAATAGAAATAGACAGAAAAGAAAAATCTTAGAAAAATACTAGAGGAACATGAAGACAAATGGATTTTGCGTCTCAAAAAACATCGCCGAGACGAGCTTAACCTGAAATTTATAAAGAATATATAAACGCATAAATCAAGCTCTTCCCACATTTCTCACCCACGCAAGATAGGCATGCTTGTTTATGTGTTGCATTCTCAAAATTATGCACACACTCAAAATCCCAAGGTATACCCAAAATTAGTGATGAATAAAAAAAACAAAAAACAAATGAGAAGTACAGATATAGTTAACATTTTCAGCCTTTTAATCCTGCAGTGATCACACACATACACACACACACACACACACATATATATATATATATATATATATATATGTAAAAAACTAATACAATGTAAATATAAGTTGTGTAAAGTATCGATTTCAAACTGCCTCAAAATTTTCGAAATTATTTACTATTATTTCTTCATGTGAACATTTATTTATTTCTTTTATCTTTTTTGAGTCTTTCAATCGGTATCGCCACATGCAAAGCAGTAAGGCCACTAAGACACAAGTAAACTAAGTAAATAGAAGCGGCAATTTTGATTGCCTAAATCACTTATATAGTTTTATATATATATATATATATATATATATATATATAAACAATTCATGCAAAGAATTAAATAGCAATGATAATGTGATTAATGGTAAAATCACTTCGCTAACAGAACTTAATGAGACATTAACTTGCTATCCTTGAATAGTAATGATAATATTCGATCTTATTATTCAAGGAATTGATAGTACGTTAATGTCTAATTAAGTTCTTTTAGCGAAGTGATTTTGCCATTAATCACATTAACATTACTATTTAATTCTTTATATAAATTGTTTCTTTATTACATAAAATATCAGCTATACACTCTAATATGTGTGTGTGTTTGTGTGTAAGGGTAAAAGACAATAGCAAAATTGTATTATAACCGACGCGATTTGTTCAATGCAGAATTTTTCAAGGTAAAATAAACGAAAAGAATTTATAGAAAGCAAAATAACTATTAACAACAAACAAACTATCCTCAGCAACTAGTAGCATTTAGAAAACTTTATTGTATTCATATCGTCAACTGAAAATTACAATAACGTTTTGCAAATTCTTGTTTTACATTAATACATACTGACTTTTTGTACAGGTTAACTCTGAGAAATTTTCACACACACACACACACACATATATATATATATATATATATATATATATATATATATATATATATATATATATATATATATATCTTGAACTAACCGTGCTGCAAGTAGTTTTGTCCAATACCGCAAGGGGCAAAATATCAAAACATTAACAACTGAATTCATGTTATGTTCTAAGTAGTCTAGTCACATCCAAACATTCATAGAGATGTTATACTTGTCGGTCTCCCTGTTCAAAAATGTATAAGCTCTCAACTGTATACAAATACTTTCTCTGATCAATCATTAAAATAACTTCGGGCGAATGAAAACTGTCGGTCTGAGAGAGGATCATCATTCTTCGAACCTCCTGGACTGGCGCTACACAATAAAAAAATATGTACGAAGTTTAAAAAAAAAACAAACTTTACCTGAGGACTTTCGACAATATCAACAACTAAAATGGTTAGCGTAAGCGGAAATAATGTCATTTCACATTGTTTCAAAGGAAAAACTGATCTTTACTGAAGCGAGAGATAGGAGTGGGACGGATTAAGGAAGCAGTTATTTTATAAATTTCAGTCGACAGTAGTACTAGCTGCGCAATCAGTAGATACCGAATGCCTCAATTTAAAGAAACAGTTAATATTGCCATGCCCATGCACATATAAGTAAACAGAAATATAAAATCATGTACGAACGCGTGCACTCACGCACACAAACATATACACACATATACTCTATATTTGAAAGATAGTATAAGAAAGTAAATTATCATTGTGTATTGTGTTTTTTTTTTATCAGACAGTGAAACGAAAGATCGTAACTAACCACTTAATTTGAGTGTTACCATGTTTGCTAAGAAACGTGGATTGCGTTTGATTCTATTTTTATGGAAGAGCGAAATTGCCCTTGGTTGGAATATAAAGGCCTGAAGAGTCTCAATCGGTTAGGGAAGCCTTACACCATGTTAAGAATTGTAGCTGACGTCTATCACAGAAATTATGTGATCAGTATCGAATTCTTAACCGCGGAGAAGAGCCACAATGTAAGATCTGAAACCTCTAATGCTATTCGTCTAAAAAAGCGCAGTGATGATGTGAGCCACAGAATCGAACTATTATATTTCACGAGATGTATATATATATATATATATATATTGTCATCTACAGACAGACCATTTTGCTGTATCAGACTTCATCAGTGTGGCTAGACATCCGGTTGCCTTCAGCTAGGATCGAAACCCGACTGAATTGGCGTCAGACATCCGGTTACGGCCTTTTATTTTAACATAAAGCGGGAGAGAACCTGATTCGATATATATATATATATATATATATATATATATATAAATTGTCCCAGACTGACCATTTGGCAGACTTCATCAGTGTGGCTAGACATCCAAGGTTCTACCGAAACTGAATTGGCGTCAGGTGCTACCACGGCTGGTGCTGCACGGCAGTGACGAAGGGGAATTTAAGCGTATTTATTTTAACATAAACACACATTGACTGAGAGAACCCGATTCGATATATATATATATATATATATATATATATATATATATATATATATATATATATATATATATATATATATATATATATATATATATATATTTAAAATAGCGAAATTATTCTGCTTTTAAAATTAAATTAATCGTTCACGCGCCAGTAATTTACAATCACCCGAGTAGACACATTTGTAGTGTTGAAAAATGATTGTTATCGTGTAGTGATTTTTTTTTTCACTGTTTTGCTTACGCGCCGGAAGCTCTAATAGAAACATTTCAGTGTTTTTGAGTTTCAATCTGAAGACAGTTCAGAAGATTGGGAAAAGTTGAATTATTCTGATGGGGATTACGATAGTACGGTAGAATGGAATCTCACTCTGTTTGTTGGTGAGGGGCTCAGACTCAACACGAGGGTCTACATCAAGTGCCTTGAAAAAGTAATGCAGCTCTGGGTCAAGAAGTTGGCGGCTGTAATATCCTATGTCTGGCAACAGGATTTTGCTCCATACCATACAAGCATGGAATCACGGTCAGATCTGTGAGGTAATTTCTGCAACCATCCTCACATCTTTCCAACTTCCCAGATTACAATCTTCCTGATTATTTGATGTGGGACTCAATTGAGCGAGAGACCCAAAAAACTCCTTGTAGCACCAAAGAATGACTAAAGACAAGGATTATAGCAGCATACACCGAATTAAATAAAAGACCATCCAGAAGAATTGCTGGGGTTTCCGAAGTTGTTTGTAGGCCGTGGTTGAAACCAATGGTGATTTTATTAAATAAATATACTCTAGTATTTCAAGTTATGCTTTTGAAAGGTTCCCACACTGTGCTTGCTGTGGTTGTATAAGTTAAGCTCAATGCGCTCACAACAAACAATTATCTTGATCTAACTTGTTGAATATGTTATATACTCTCGACTCATATTCAGTTAGACGTGTAACGCTTTTTTGGATGTGTCCGGTGATCTTTAAGATTACTTTAAAATCTAAGCAATATCCTACATCAAATTTAGCTTAAGTAGCGAAAACACTTACTGAAGCCTTGTAAATTCCTAGACAGACTTTGGGCGAAAAGTGTTTCCGTGGAACAAAAGTAATTGTGTGACGTGGGCATTTTCAGGCCGATCGAGTGAGAGTTCAAAAAGACGAACGTTTAGGACGAATAATCACAACGAAGATATATATATATATATATATATATATATATATATATATATATATATATATATATATATATATATATATATATGTGTGTGTGTGTGTGTGTGTGTATGTGCGCGTGCGCTTGAAGAATGAGTGAAGATGTATAAGACAATTAACTTTGGGGAAAGAAATTATTTTATATCCATAGCCTCTACATATGGCGAAACAGCTTCCACCATATATCCTATATCTAACATGTGTAAGATATACTAATATGATTGTATTAAAATTTGATTAATCTCCAATGCCTAGGAAATCATTTCCATCACCTTTTAAATGGGATGCCCTTTGAGCATCTAAACGATCATCAACCTCTACGTTTTCCTACGATTTATTGCAGTAAGTAATTTTTTGGCGCTAGAATTTTCTGATTTTAATCTTAATTGTCATTCTAGTTGCAGTTTTTTTTTTAAATAAACTTGCTTATTAATTATATTTTAAGTCCCAAGTGACATACGTACATCCAAGTCTCTGTCAATTCGAATTTGGAATTTATGTGTAAGGAAACTGATCAAAATTCCTTGCTGTAGAAGAAAAAATATATATATATGAAACTTCTTTTATTTTTCTGTTTTCTCAAGATTCTTTCTGTTCGTCATGTTGGAAAGCGGTGCATGAAACTAACCAATCCTAAACGTATTTGGACGCTGATGGCGAAAATTATGGTGAAAGATAAACGAATAACATCTATATGGCTATCATACAGTATAGACTCGTTTGGCGCGTGATCACGCGTATCGTGAGACACACAATTTTCCCTTATAAAAAAAAATTACATTTTCTTGTATCTCATGTATCATGAGAGTTCCTTTTTTGAGAGACCAAATTACAGTAGACTAATCTCTTTTCATCTATATGTTTATACCACCTTCTAATTAAATAAAATAAAAAAGTAAAAGAGAATGATATAAATACCGTCAGTAACGCGATACTCTTTGCGTAAACGCGTATATTCATAAACAATCGAACGAGAAAGAGCTAAACACCTTATAAACGTAAATAATCGAAAAGATTCCTATTCACTATGTTTGTATTTTATAATACGATACTAATAGGTAAATATTACATGCATTATTAGATGCAGTTAATCAGAACATAAGACATAAGTAAGCGTAAGTTCTTTGTCTCGAGAGTAGAGATTAAATATTCTAAATGCGCTGAGATATGAATAAAACTATTATTATACAGGTTTTATCTTAGTCAAAATGAATGTAGTCATTACTTTTTTTAGATTTGCAATATACTGTCAAAAATAATCTATTTTTTTATCTAATAATGAAAATGTCTAAAATCGTAGCGAATTCAGTCTGATTATTTAATGTTTTTTATATTATTTAAATTATTTAATCAATGTTTTTACGAGTAAATAATATTGCTGAGATATTAATCTTTGGAAGAATGTAGTAGACGCTTTTGTGGTCTCCGATCTTCTTCAGGTATCTATCGATCTAGTTAAGCTTCAAAAAATTTCAAAATGAACACTTTATTCAATCTACAGAAATAGTTTTTTCGACGTAAATGACTAGTTTTGTTCTTTTTTAAGTACTGCTTATATATACCGGATGCTAGCATATGAATCAAATACATATCTATCGACACAAATTTAAAAATTTAAAAACTATATATTGTTAAATAGTATAGTTGGCCACTCGTATTCGAAGATTCCCGTCTATTAGCCAATCCCTAATAAAGAAGCTTGCTTGCTCTGGCACATTTGTTTTTATTCAACACCGACAGAGCCCAACTGTAGTTTATGCTGTGCAGATTTTACTCATAATTTATGGGAAAGGGCGTGTTATCTCGCGTGATCAAGAATTTCAACAAGGCCACCACGGTAGCACCGTTATAGCCGGAAACCAAGGTTTCCATCTGTCCATTTTCATTCACAGGGCTTGGGTCTCCCTGTGGCATGATTCTCACGCACTTTCCAAAATTTCCGTACGAAGGGAACAATCCCTCCATCCCGAAACGTTGTCTGACATGGTGAGATTCGAACACGGGTCTAATGGTCAAAATGAGAACGTTCTAACCACTCGGCCAGGTGCCCAGTAATCGTTACATAAAACCACTGTACAAATCACGTAAACAGATAAAGAAATAGGATTGTATATTGCGCTGTGAGGGATATTCAACGACTCAATATTTAACGCTATTGTTTATTTTTCTTAAAGGCTATTTACCGAGCGAACATTTAGCGCGATTGTCTATTTCTCTTAGAGGACATTTAACGGCCGAATCTTTAGCGCTATTTTCTATGTCTCTTAAAGGATATCAGCGACCATATACTAAGTGCTATTGACTATTTCTCTTAAAGGATATTCAGCGACCAAATATTTAGCGCTATTGTCAATTTCTCTTAAAGGACATTCACAGACTGAATATTTAACGCTATTGTCTATTTCTCTTAAAGGATATTCACTGACCAAATATTTAGCGTTATTGTCTATTTCTCGTAAAGGATATTCACCGACTGAATATTTAGCGCCATTGTCAAGTTCTCTGGAAACAGTTTTACAAGATTATTACCTGTTATTGCTCTTTCTAGTATTTTGATATCGGGATTATTTTCGCTACGTGTTATGCATATGTGATCCTTTATAGTTATTGCTGCTGTTCAAAGATTTCAAGTGATTTGGTTTCTGTCATTTAGTAAGATTTTTTTTTTCTATTTTGATTCTATTTAAGTGTGATAAATTTTAATTCTTAGAAATCTGAAATTATGTAAAATGCTCTATATCTTTCGAGAACTTCAGGCAAAGTAGTACTGGATAGATTTATGTAAGTCGGAATAAGAAAACATCTTTTAATGGAAGGAGAAATATATTTTTCACTTACATTGATACATACTTCTTTGGGAAAGTCGAATGTAGACAATGAACAAATTGATATCCGGATTATACAGGTACATATTAATTTCTTTTTTCATTTTTCTAGTTAAATAATATACCGTATATATTCACGTACATTGCAACGTCTGAAGACCTAATTCTGAAGCTAATTTTAAGGGGTTCCCATCATACACGAGATATGAAATTAGCGTCTGTATTGATGACCCTGGCAACGCCTTTGACCAAATTTTATATCCATTTACTATAGTCTAAATGTACAGCTGTATTTAAAATAAATATGGTTTTGATAAAACATATAGGTTTTCTAAAACCGTTTAAAAGTTACGAAATAAAACCATAGATTTTTTAAAAATACACGTACAAATATTAACTTAATTTAATTCAATGTTTCTATTAAACTATTTGTGCCGCTTACCCAGTGATTTTTGTATGCCGTGGGAATATTTCGCCTCAAATTTCAGAGGATCGCGCGACATATTAGTGTGCCGCGAACTGGTGGTTGTGAATATATTAATATTTCGGTCACAGTAATGCAAGCCACACACACACACACACACACACACACACACACACACACACACACACACACACACACACACACATATATATATATATATATATATATATATATATATATATATTTCAATAAAGATGCAATTAATTTACAAATTCCTGAATTATACATACAAAAACAAATACAAAGGTTAATGATTTAATTGGCGAGAAATCCATCGTCGCGAGCAATTCAAATAATATACAAAAAACCCCGAACCTGTTTATGAATGAAAAGATCCTTGTTTTTATAAATTTCTGTTGCATGAGTTCTTATTATTTTTACAAGCTTTCGTCTATTCCTACAGACATCCTCAGGTATGGAATAGATTTTGTTCTTGATTTTACTACCAGTAATAAGAGGACAACGAAAAATGTATTGTTGTAATCCGAAAAATGCTATTAGAAATGAGTTATTGTTTTTGGAGCGTGCTGTCGCAACGCTGAGTTTGAATTTAAATTTTACAATGTTAATTATGTTTTATGAATATGTCCTGATGATGGTCTAAAATAGACCGAAACGTCCGACGTTGACTTTATATTAACATTAATACAGCATAATTGCATATTAAGATTTTTGTTTGTTTTTTCTGTATATTTTTTCTTCATACTGTCGGATCTATATCCATATTTGCTTACATACTGTCTACTGGAAATACAAACCTGAATTTACTTTATAACATGGAAGACTTCAAGTTTGTACGAAAATATAAGAATCTATTGATCTCCGCCTACTCCTGTTTTTGTATATTTGTCTTTATATATATATATATATATATATATATATATATATATATATATATATATTTATGAAAGAGACAGAATACTAATTATCACTCACCTTGTAGGTACAAATGTATGGTTTTAAAAATAATTATCATTGGCGTTGGTATATGAGAGCAAATATAGTTTAATGGTGCCCCGATTACGATCCAGATTAAAAGCAGCGATAGGAATATGTAAAGATTTATGTCAGATCAGTCGCAGTTTATCTCTTCTCAGCACTCAGATTTTGAGCAATTCCCTCGTAAATATTTGCCTCCATTCGACTATTAATGGCGGCAAAGTCAACTTTTATGTCAGAATTTTAATTAAGTCCTCTCCTCTATGCTATGTTTTTGTCATGGCGATAATTGTGGAAGTGTTTTTTGCCTATGTGTTCAATCAAATATTTTTATGCCATTTTTCACAAATTTCACTATTAAGAATATTATTAATATGGCTGGCGACAAGACAAAAGTATCAATTGTGTTTCTAACTTTCTAAAGAATATTAGTAAAATGTGATAACAGCCGAAATACCAACAGAAGATTTCATTTTTCAAGATAATAAATATTAAATTGACTTTCAATTTTTACAAATCAACTATTGTACATTACGTGCTTGAACCGAGATGGGGCAAGAGAGTAGAATTTAGCGCCACTCATTTCGATGACGTGTTTCGAAATTTACTGCATTCTTAGATTAACTTATATCTAATTTCGGATTCTGTTTATCAAGAATTTACATTTTATTGAATATAAATGCACCATTATTTAAAATGACTGGTTGCCTGTAATTAGGCTTCGATACATTTTGCGTAAAATTATGCAGGTTTTGATGTGAGAGACTTTCGACAAACTCTTGAAGGAAGGTGGGAGTGTCAGTAGTTAGCAAGGGATTACAGAGAGCGTAAGGAAGAGAAAAGACTGCGTATAGGGAGTTTGAGAAAAGGATAAAATGAAGAATGGGGGAGGATAAAAAGATGAATTGAGATCAAGACAAGAGAAGATATCGATTGATATTACATTTAATTTTTTTGATATAATAATTATCAGGAAAGACAAAAAGAGGAAGGGATTTTCACTCGGGAAGTGCGAGAGAATAACCTGTTGGAATAGAAGTGGCGGTTACATTTAACTGTTTCGAAAGTCAAAATGTGGGTCCGAGATGCCCACCTAGTAGCACGCTTAAATTCATTCAGTTGGGATACAAGAGAAAGTAGCTCGTCAGAGCAGTTGCCATGAAAATATTTATAGAAAAGACAGAGGGAAGCCACAGTACGTCTGTGAGAAAGTAACTATAGACGAAATGCCAGATCAGGAACCCTCACATTACATATCCGGCTTTGGATTTTGTCAAGAAACATCGGGGGCACCAGACCATATATGCCAACAGTATTCCATGCATGGACGAAGTGTAGATTTGTAGATGTGAAGGATGGACTACGAAGAGGAAAACCTTCTGTTGCGACACAAGAACCAACTTTCCTTGCAGTAGATGCAGCAGATTGATTCAATGTAGTTATACAACTTCCGGTGAGTGGAAAACGTGAGACCAAGAAGGCGCGGTGAGGCGCTCTCGTGGAGTTGACCATCAACTATGTTAATATGAGGTATGGAAGTTTCTGGTTTCAAATAGTGAAGACATTTTGCAACAATTGTAAAAGTAATATTTGCTTGAATCAAGGTCAGGTGAATATGGCGAGTGGGAAAGAACAAACCAACACATTTGTAATATTTTGTGTTATTTATGTATGACTGTATGCGGTATTGCCTTATCATGGTGGAAAACAATATTTTTGTTCCTTTAATCCACTGTGTACGCTGCCACTGCCGAGTAAAACTAGGGGAACACAAAATTTATTAACTGCCACGTATGATTAGTAGTTATATTACGTATTAGTAGTTACATTCCATATTTAACCTAATCGTATGATTAGTAGTTACATGACATATTCTATCTAACAGACCAAAGTGTAAAAATTACCAGCTTGTATTAAACATCGTCAGTCGGATTACTACTGTAAATACAGAATATCATCTTATATATTCAGTAAGCATAATGTTAAGCAGTCATTTTCAGTACGAAATAAAAATTTCTCAATTTATATCTATATTGTATATTTTATATGAATTACATATGAACAATAATGAGTATGTCCCAATCATCATAAATACATTGGACACTATTGTAATGGGGCAATATTCTGTTTAAGTAGTTCACCGCTAGCAGTGGCTTACCTACTTCACGTCGCTGGCGAATATTGTATTTTGTTGATGTTATAAAAATTACCATTTTCATTTCCAACCTCGTTTTGGTTATTCCTCATTCAGTACCACTTTCTTGATTGCAACATATATCAATTAAGAATGCTTAACAAATACTGTATTTAAAAATGGCCGAACCGGTGTATAAATGTCTTACATCCAAACAGCCAGACGATGATTCGATTATAATGGTGAAGGGGTGTGCAGAGTCAAGCACACTTTTCGGAAGAACCGAATACAGAGAACGGGTACAAAGTGTGTGCCCCAAAGTCTCCAAAGACGAGCCTCAAGTTTTGAGTTCAAAGATATCCTCCTTCTAGACTGGTTTCGAAACAAGTCTAATGACGACAAATTTTCTTATTATGTAACGTATAACTAAGAGGAAATGGAAACTTCTTCACACCTTTCCTAAGGTTATTTCCGTATAAGTGAATGTAACGAATTTGACAGGAATTCAAACTCTACTATCCGATTTCTCATTCCGAGCCACTACCTAACACCCCAGCCGCACATATATAACATAAACGTGTAATACGATACTAGCGTACATTAATTATGGATATCTGTCTATATTTCTGAGATGAGGTATTATGTACATTATTTACATTATTCGGACCATTGTCCTCATCATTGTCGCCATATTTATCACAACGTTTCAGCCGTTGTACGCTCCGGCCTTATTTATTCAGGTGGTTGGAATGTCTAACTTAACCATTTATTTCGCTCACTGGGGTAGACTGTTCTAGTTCCACATGCCATGTATAATGGATGTCAGTTATCAGTTATCTCCTGTTAATTCCCCTCTCCAAGTTCTCCACCGCCTTAATCGGGTATTGAAATCACACTCTTTTGGTCCTCTCACTGGAACTAAGTAACGCCTTTATCCACTGTGGCATGTGTCCTTGACTGCTGAACATTATCCTTACTGAATATATATGATATTGTTTACAGTAGTAATCCAACTACATTAACAGAACAGCGAAATTCCAATAACTTTACGTTGTAATTAAAATCATTATTAAATGTATAATGACTAATATTTTGAAAACAAAAAAAATATTTTCATGACGACTGTTTTATGAATATAACATCAATGTAACATATGTTCAATTTTCTGAAACTAAATTGAAATACTTTGAAACGTCTCTCATTGATTCTGTGAACTTTTCGGAAAGCATTTGAATTATTTCTACGTAAGCCATAAGGCCGCGGGTGGCTTAAGTAATCAACGCATGCGTGAACTGTTATCTTAATACCAACTGGAATGCAATAGGTACATACAACATTAGTTCTTAAAACGTATAATATAAAATATTTATAGTATCTGCACCTTGGAGAAATCTTTCAACAAAAGGCAATTAAAAGATTCCTCTATCAATGCGATAAACCATTTTAGCATGGCATATGTTAGTAAAAAGAATGTTTGAAAACTGGCCTTAAGGCATGCTGTTGCCCGCTTTTTGAGATTTTCCTTATGGTTACATTTAAAGGAGTTTGGTCACATATTCCGCTACTAGATAGGCCAAAAAATAACATCTGCTTTTAGATACTTCCTCATTGTCAAAACGAATAAAATTTTCATAGCTTGAAACAAATGTCGTTCAATTCCTACTGATCATATTTACAGATCAGTGTTATGTAAAAAAAAAAAAGAGAAAAAAAAAGAAACAACGACAGGGCATTCTTCGTATGGGAGCACATAGATGTTGCTATATTTCAGAAAACAAACATTAATATTTCATTAAGTATTCATTTTATATATCGGTACAACGAAAAGAAGATAATAAAAGTGAAATGCACACACACACACACGCATGCACACACACATACGTATATGTATATATGTGTGTGTGTGTGTTTGTGTATGTGTGTGTTATATATATATATATATATATATATATATATATATATATATATATGTGTGTGTGTGTGTGTGTGAAAAATGTATATATATATATATATATATATATATATATATATATATATATATATATATATTTTTGTGTGTGTAATATATTAAATATATTATTATTATTATTTATATATCATATGCGGTACTTCTTAGAAAGCGCTCCATATCAGAGATAGAGCTAACATATTTGGTTGGATTGATGTCAGTTTGCGACCCTGGCTTTCGCGTCAGCTTGAAACCCAGTGTCACAAACACACGTAAATGCAACCAAATATATATATATATATATATATATATATATATATATATATATATATATATATATATATATATATATAAAGTTACGCTTTGAAGGTAACTGATAATCCGTTAACTTTACGACGGATAATTTCATTTGAATGAATTTCAGCTTTTACCAACTTCAGTATTCAAGAAGATGCTGTGTGCGTGTGAAGGTCGAACGAAAACCGTCATACACTTTAGGCAAAAATTATTCATAAATGAAGTATGAAAAAGGATGTGACTTCTCATTTATTTAACCATTGCAACTAAGTGATAATAACAGAACACGAAGTCCTATTAGGATACATTACTATTGGTATACAGTAAAAGGTAGGCAAATGACCGACCCCTCGCTGCCTTCCCACAGCATGGCTGATGCTAACCTCCATCAAAGTGATTTGTTTCGTCTTCTTGGTCTAACGTTCTAAGATGAAATAGAAAGACAATTCTATCTATCGGATTACTATCTTTGTATGAATTCTATCTATGTTAGAAGTTAAGAAAGTCGGTTTAATGTGTCATGCAAGATATTTATTCTCCCCAGAATCTATCTTGCCTATCTTTAAGTCTACCATTCGTCCATGCTTATAATATTGTTGAAACATATGGTACGGTACCCTTGATATTTACCTTGTACTCCTTGATAAGATCCAAAAAAAAAAAAAGAATCGACAATATTATTGGTCCTTGTTTGGCGGCTCGGCTTCAGTCACGTTCCCACCGCCCTAAGGTTGCCACTATATGTATTTTCTATAAATACTTTTATGGCAATTGTTCAGATGAGTTCTTAGCTGTGTTTTATTACTAATATTCTTTTGTTTAGTTTGTTATATATAGTTTTGTTCATTTTTGAAAATATTCATTGGGATTTAAAATTTTAAATTATTATTTTATTTCCCTCCTCCACAGTCAATGATTTGTATATATGGAGACTAGTTAGGACTTTCATAGAGACAATGATGTATTATGGTGGATGAAGTAAGAAAGGTGAGTAAGAATGTGTTATTTTACTCTAAGGAATATAGTGGTATGTTTGAGTCAGTGTTTGTGGCAAGCTAAGTTTAATGTTAAGACAGATAAAGACAATTCTTTTCCCCATTGCCCATTTTGGCCTTGTGCCACATTTTGTATTTGTACAAATAAATAATGCTCTTAGATGTGGTACTTAGCCTTTTTTTAATTTAAGCGTACTACTTGACTGGCGTTAATTTTTTTCTCGCAATTCTCGCTTTTGGAACACCCTTTCTGTTCCTTTCTTTCCAGCCAACTTTAATCTGCAAAAATCTAAAATGCAATGTCCTCGTGATTACTTTTTTCTCCTGCTCATTATTAATGTTTCTGTTCTTAATCCTTCCACACCCTGTAACCCCTTGTCATTTAGTGGCTTTACTGTCTTTCATGGGATGATACCAGTTAAAAACATGACACCTGTTTCCTGGAAGATATAGAAAAACAACTCTAAGAATTCCTCGCTTAGATAGTAAAGGAAAACGGAAATAAAGGACCACTGCCAATAATAAGAACATAGAATATATGGTCTTAGGGAGAAGATAAATTGGTAACGTCAACATTGCCTGTGTGCTGAAAATTAATTATCTGATAAATGTTAGAAAATCTGACGAACAAATGACAGAAATCCTATGCCTAGAATAGGAAAAGGTCTCCTCTAAATGATAAAACTAGGAAGATTTAAGGATAAGGAGGAACATATAGGGTACTTATACATAGAACCAGAAATATACCTGATGAGGAAAAAAGTCTTCGAGAATTTGATAAGCACATGATATATGGAATGCAAATAGAGGGAGAAGTAATCAGTGATTACCTACAACATGAGATTGTGTAAATGCATGTCAGAGTAATAATTGGGTGAAATGAAATAGGGAAACTATTTTACTTAGAGCTGCAAACGATGATAAGTTGTAAATAGTCACCCTAATCTACCTAGTGAAATGGTATATAAAAATATTTTCCAAAATAAAAGATAAACATTTGACCTATGTATTATTAATAATTGTCATATCTTATCACGATAAATGAAAATGTAATAATCCACTTTTTTATAGGATATTACTGTATGGTATGTCGCTATTGGGTAATTTTGCGTGCGATAAGAGTTAATGGGATATGATAGTTGATTAATGACGGGTACTTTCAATGATCACTGTGTGCTTTAAATTTGTAGCCTTGTACCAAACATTAGATTAGATGCTGCGAATGGAGTACTCTTGTTAAATCAGGGCCAGAAGCGCTCAGTCATTATTTTCGAGACTTGTTAGAGTTCCAATCATCATCGAGTCCTTGCGAGTTTTTTTTTTCCATTCTCCAACTCTCTCTCACATGCCAGATGTGGCGTGTCTCTAATTGTTTTACTGCTACTTCCATAGAAAGTCCTCGGGCGAACAACGTGCCTTCATTTTGACATGTCGAAGCTCCACGGCTCTGACCCGCTATTCAACTTTAATTGTAGCAAACCATCCATATTACCTCCTAATTCCATCGCGAAGAAAGATGTTCCACTCGAACAGCTTCTTCCCGCGAAAGATTGTTCCGTGGACGCGACCAACAACAGGATTTTTCCCCGATGACTAACATCTTAACCTGTATAAATTTCCCCCCAAACCTAACCCTCTTACTCGGTTTACCCAAGTGCTTGTACAGGACGAAATTTATTGTTAAAAAATGAAAATATCGATATATTTATTTCATAAATTCTAGCCTGAGTAAAATGAGCTTTATTAGTTACAATTTTTTCCCAATAGTCATAGAATTATAAATTTTGGTAATATATTACAAGTCTGAAAACTTATATTCCATATGTAAAAGGTACTTTTTTGTGTTCTTTGTAAAGGATATATTAGAGTACCAGTTTTAGTAATACTGAAGTTAGCAGTAATTTTCTAAGAATACAATTTATATCATATTAGCCAAAAAATTATTGACCATTAAGACAGAAATAAGGGAAAAGTGTGCTCAGGAGACTAAATTTCTTTGATGCATTTGAAGTTCTATTCAAGTGACATTTTCTTAGTTTTCGCTGAAAATTCCCCGATTACTTTGTGTTGTCACGTTACCAATTTATAAAAAAAAAAAAAAAAAAAAAAAGGGAAAACACTATGTCTGAACTAAGATGATTCGGAAAACAGCAGTCTGAATTATCGAGTTTTGATGTTTTGGGAGAATCAACCCGAAGTCTGGTTTTCAATCGTTCTTCGGAGCAATCATTAACTATCACGAAGAATGCTCCGTCAGAATTGTTATTTTCAAAGAAGTAATTAACAGTTCGATATAAGCCAACTGATTCTTAATTTTTGTTCCTACAAAGTTTCAAAAGATATTTCACTTGGCACAAAAAGAAAATAATTGTCCTCAGTAAAACTTAACCCTAATATTCAGAATTCTATAGATTTTTTCCTTAATGAAAACACACACACACATATATATATATATATATATATATATATATATATATATATATATATATATATATATATATATATATACGTATCGACCATTGGCTTTACTCCCTTCCCTTTTCTTCTATATTTTGTTTTTGCTGTCCAGGCCGCAGTCACACGCATGCGCAACACTGACAAATTAATTATTGCCTGACACGCAAGGAGCCATCACAGGACCTGATATGTGGCCAATATGTCGGTGATAGATTTGAAGATACTTTGGACAATTCTCTCTGTCTCTCTCTATTTTTTAATACTTTTTTCGTGACTTTTATAGGCTTTATCATTATAGTTATTTTGTTTTGTCGTTTTTTTTCCCCTTGGCTTCATTCTAAGGGCACTCTGTGTTGTTGGCCGGCCTGATTTCTCAGGTGGATACATTGACTGGTCAAATCATACATATATGCACAATCGTAAGAACATAAGCCATGGTAGGTGACAGTGATGGACATGTCAGCGTTGAATTGGAATACAATTCGCACAGAACGTACACGTCACGGTCAGTCGGCGAGCCAGACTGTCGGCCAACAAAGCTGGAGAGGCGGACGAGATGGTTGGCTGGCTACACAGACACGAACGCGGCATGGGACTGTCAATCTTGTCTTTTGCCACTTAATGTTGTTATTCTTATTAATTATTAATACTAACTGCTAATATTTATAATGATAAAGTGTAGGTTTAGGGATGTTTGGAACAATAGAAATTATGTAGTGACGATTTTGAATGTAAAAAAAAAAACATAGTGATTTAGAAACATCTAATAAAAAAAAACAACTTTTTTTAGTTACTCTAAACAATTTACGGTGAATCCTTCACGCATATGTTTTCTTCATATAGAACTATCCAAATATTTTTTTCACTAGAGGATGGAAAATATGAGAATGAATTCCGTCGATACTAAAAATAGCGAATGGTACTTTCCAAAAAAAAAAAAAAAATAAGTAAAGTACAAACATTCTGAAAACATTCGTTAGAAACAAAGAAAACATGCTGAACTACGAACTAATTCAAGTCCATGTATATGACAAAAAATGGTGGATGATATCCTCACAGATAAAAACAACACTGGGCGCAACAGAAAATCTAGAATCTTACAGATCTATGTGATCGACAGATCTGTGCCTAAAGTGTACGCGCACGGAGAAAGATCCATGAGAAGCAAATGCATAAACTCTTGCAAATAAAAAAAAGAAAGTTTGATACATCTACAAGAAAATTGCAAAATCCCCAGAGCCTAATGAGGGACACATCTTATGGCCGACGTTGATTGAGAGATTTCAATAACTCTGCAGATAAATTTGTTTTTGTTTTTTTTACAGCTTATTAAAAGATTTGGGGTAATTTAAAGCCGAAATATGTTTTGTATTGTAAGAATAAATCTTTATTTCGCGATTGAATATTTGTCATTTTATCGTGTATGAAAATCTTGAATATGATAATGATGGCTATCTTTGTATAGTATGTACTAGACTTACCCCGGATCATGTCAGATTAAAAAGAAAACCATGTGAAAAACTGAGTGATATCTTTTTTTGAGAATAACAAGAATTGCTCCATATACAACGGCTACTATTTAACTCATAGCTCGTTCAGAGATATGGATTTATACCTTTCTCAACGGTAGTTGCGGATAAGTAAATATAACGGATTCGACTGTACTTCGAACTCGTCTCACTGATTTTACATTCCATTAAACAACCTGCACATCCCCCGAGTCGAAGAAAATGTGATCTTACCATTAGGAGAATTAATCTCTACTTTTCATTAAGATTTATTTCGATAATATTACAGTAGCACCCCAAGAACATGATATACTTCTGTTTTAATAAATAAACAAACAAAAACTTTAAATGGAAGACAATGTGAAAAGCTGAGTTAAACAAAGAGGCACTTTTTAAAAAAAAATTGTAAGACATTTTCCATTTATCTTACAGGGAAACTTCCCCTTTGCATTTGATTGTCTTTATATAGTTCTATATTTTACTGATATTAGTGCTTTATCTCTTCTTTACGTGGCCAAAACAAACAAGAATCCTTCCTTTTATTTGATCTAAGAACATTCGCCGTAAACAATTTTACAGCAAGGAAAATCGCCTCAGGAATTTTCGCCGTATAAATCTTTGCCGTATAGAATTTTTGCCGTAAGACAATTTTGCTGCATTTTTCTTTAATATGCTAAGTACCTTGTTATCAGGTATATCTGGCTCAAACTATTGTTACTTCGATTTAAACATTTTAATAAACGAAGTTATAGCCTCAAAATCCTAACATCATCCATCCTCATCAGTGAGGAGCTCAAAAATGTTCAACTTGTCATCAGAACCTACGCCACGCAATTTCGTATTTCAGACGTAACGTTAAACTTTCTGTTAACATAATATCAGTCTGGCAATAATTCTCATTCAAGCAATATATATTATTTCAAAATAACTTACAACTTGAATACGCAAACAACTTCACTATACAATATCTGATCAAAGAAAGACAACCCTTTCAAACTCTCAGTAAGTCTTTTGAAATTTATACAAATTATTTGCAAACATAAACTGTATCAAATATACTATATATAACTAAATATTGAAATATATTATTTTTATATTTGAACATTCATTATAACAACACACCACCTTTTGATCCAAAGTATAATGAGATTCAATTCACAAAACACAAACACATTTAAAATATTTAAAACACCATATTCTTATATAATTAAATACGCAAATTGAATACCTAATTTGAAGACTCCAAAAAGAACATCCAAGATAAGGGAATCGAAAAAATGCGGCGAAATTGTCTTACGGCAAAAATCTTTTTACAGCGATGTATCCGAATGCAAAAATTCATGAGGCGAGTTTTCCTACCGCAAAAATGTTTGCAGCGAATGTTCCGGATACGCTGTTTACTAACCTGATTCTTTTTTTTTAAATTCTCTGCTAAAAGTTTCTTTTCAAGAACTCTCTTCCGGTCCCATGCTTTCCAGCCAAATTTAATATTCAAAACTTTTAATACAATATCAATCGCTATCTACTGTCCTCCTGATTATCTTGTTGTTTTTTTCCCTTCTGGTCCTTAGTAATATCCCTGTTTCTAATTCTTTCACAACCAGTAACCCAATGTGTCTTTTTAGCGTTACTGCCTTGTTTGTGGTGAAACCGATTGAAAAAAAATGCCTAGGTTATTTTATTCTCAAAATAATTCGGTGCAGTATTTGTTTGCAGATGTTTTTTAAAATGTTCTGTATGTCTTCAACTGCTATTGTTCATCCTGTCTGTCTCTAGTGTTAAAATTATTATAATATGTTTCATTGTCCTTTCCTTTTTAGTACCACATGAGAGATATATGACAATCATATTTGTTTTTAAATATTGTGAAGTTTTTACCTGATTTGATTGATAATCTAAATCTATTTAGTTATTATCTCTGGCAATATAAAATCTATCATCAGTTTATAAATTATGCACCGTTTCACTTAATATCATAAAATACATAGTAATAAAAAAGCTATATTCTTATCGGTGTAATACGGTATATGCGTTAAGAGACGAGTAGACATTTCAGTGTTGTACAGAACTATTACGCAGATATTAGAAATCCTATCAGCAGTCGAAATTGGTGGACAAAACCTTAATCACAAAATGAATGTGGAAGACCCCCCCCAAAAAAAAACAGAAATGAAACTAAAAGAATTACTAAATAAAGAAAAAAGTAAAGAGTAAACATCAACTGTAATAAAACATGATGTATGTTTGTCATCAAAAGAAACAGCCTAAAATCAAGTCCAAAATATTAAATATCTAAGAAGTGTTTAAACAGGGAAAAACAAATGCGACATCAAAATCCGAAGAAAATAACAACCAAATATAATACCTCTTACCATTATTTCTTATATAGTGTCAAAATATTTTACTTTCAATTCAATATCTTGAAATTTTCAAATATTGCATTTAAGGTGCTACTATAGTGCGACGTCTACCATCCATTTCTACTATAGTATGATATAAACTATACATTTTCTACTATGGTATGATATTTAACAACGGATGAAATTATGAAAGATGTTAAAAACCATTAAAGGAGCTTAATAAACAGTTTGATGTGTAAAATTTATACAAGTCACTTATAGTATTATTAGGTGACTTTCCAGTATAATTTACTGTAGTACTCATTGGGATTTGGTTAACAAAATGATACAGTAATACTAAAATTTCACACTTTTTGTAATGGAATTACATAAATGCCTCCTTTATGAAGACAAATTACATATAAACGCCACTCTTTAGGTTAAAATAACACTATATAGCTTGAGAAATTAATTTCTGTAGACCGGAATTGGTTTGTTTGGTAGAGTGAATCGTCATTTACGGTAGGTCGCAAATGACTCAGTAGTTATCATACTATAGTAGCACAGTTATTAATCTAAAAAGTCGACAGCCCTAAAAATACACTGTACAAATGTAAGGACTTAATCACAAAACGTCAATAGAAAATGGAGTAATTTACAATGTTGCTAATGTTGTAAATTCTTATTTACGTTCTAAGTCTTTTAATGACGTAGCTGATTTTGACACTCTTCGACATTCTGTTTTTTTTTTTTTTTTTTTTTTTACTGCTATATAGGAGGATAGATATGACATGATTTTCGCATATTTTTTTTCGACTATCTCTTCGTCTTTGCACATTCTTTGTTCCTGAAAGTTATATATCCTTACTCCTATGCGCGTTCGGGTATGTGTATCAGATTTTTCGCATCAGTTACTACATTATCGAGGTAGTTAAAAGTCTATATTGGCCTGATTTTATGATTATGTCCACCGACCAGAAATCCAGTTAGTTTTATTAATGTCCTCAGTATCATCTCTTGCTATACGAAAATTAGTAACAATACTCCTTTATGGGTATAATAATAATAATAATAATAATAATAATTATTATTATTATTATTATTTTCTTTGATTTCTGGCATTTACACATTTCTTTCCGGGTTCCGCCCAGGGACCTAAGGTTAGAAATGGCATCATGCCACTTTCCACTGACAAAAAAAAAAAAAACATTACATAGATAAAGCCCTTCGTAAAGTGTGGGCTGTATTGTCAGAACAATTTTTTGTATCTCCTTGAGGCATGGACTTCCAGGAATCCCTTCAATTAGTCTATGGCAATCTTTTCCCACCAGTCCTAGATTAACAACAGGGATTGTTGATGTTCCATATACCACCTTTCGAGATTTCCGACTGTATTTTCACAGTTTTTATTATTATTATTATTATTATTATCATCATCATTCGATTTCTGCATGGGTCTGCGGAAAGGATTGTTGATGCCACATTTCATGTTAATTTTTTTTTTTTTTTTTTTTTTTTTATCTCCGATATAGCGCATAGACAAAGTTCTCCTTTTCGAATAAGACAATTTCTGTATTCAAGGTCCAATGTGTTGTTTTGTTCCATTTTTTAATTCCAAGTTTTACCACTTATTATTCTTGTTTTATTATTTTTTATTTATTTCCAGGTATTTTATTATTTCAAATTCTTGGGGCAATACTCAGTTTTTTCTTTCTGGTTTTGACAATGATGTCCGGCCTATTTGCTTCAATTTTTCTGTCTGTTTTTAATCCCATAGAAGGGACCCTGACCAGAGACCAAAGTGTTTATTGTCCAAATGGCATCTATCGTGACATTTTCCATTGAGCTATTGTTTCTTGGATTTGATCCACAAAAAATCTGAAACACAAGAATAAATCAGTTTTTACATAGATAAAACCCCTTTTCGTTTATTTATGGATATTGTGGGCCAGCGTTGTTTCATCTGTTCAAGGGCTTTATCCTTGAGTATAAGTTGGTTTTTTGTATTTTACAGAATCTTTAAATGTATTATTATTATTATTATTATTATTATTATTATTATTATTATTATTTCTATTCTGGGGCATTTTTTGGGCTAACTAAGGGATACCTTCAATGAGTCTACTGGTATCTGACTCCGAAGAATAATGTTCTCATGTGCCACATTTTTGAGATTTCGATTTCAAGGTCCTCGTATTTTGATAGTTTTTTGAAGATATTCAAAGTTCCATTGTAGTTTGGAGAAACTGCCATTTCAATAAGGAGGCACATTTTGTCTTTGCGATCTCTAATCACGATGTCAGGGCGATTAGCGTTGATTGCTCTGTCTGTGTGTATCGTAAAGTCCCTTAAATAGTTACAGATCCTATCTCCGTAACCGGGCCCGGGTCATCGTCGTCTTCTTCTTCCCCTTTTCCCACAGATGCAACGTCGCAGGTCTCCCGCGGTTCAACAACAATGAACATGAAAAATATTTTGACAATTGAGATTCGCTAGACTCACCGGTTCAAATATTTACTTCTAAAACTGTTTTTCCATTGGTAAGAAGGCTGTTCTATACAGGCTGCTGCTTTTTCGGATCAGCTACTTTATAGAACACAATCCAAAAGGATGTTTTCCGAGCATTACAATCTTCACTGCTTCAACCGCTCAACTGATATCTAATCTCCATAGATTCATTATCTGAGCCTATGCTCCCCACGGACGTTCACAAACACAGCCTCATATAATAAAATAAATAAGTATTTGTTAGAAAGTCTCCAGGTTGGTGATGTAGCCCAGGTAATGATCAATATGCGAAAGTTGAGTTTTAAGGGAGAATATTTTCTTTACTTGGACATCTTGAGTAGCAAGTTCTACTTTCATCTCGAGTTTTGATCAGATACTCTACTTAAATTTGGCTTAGTCCATTTTGGTATGAGATAAGAGTTTAAATTTCGATTTAAATACTGAATCTCTAAGAGAAGCTCTTATCACTTGGTCTATATATTTTCAACTTTGTTGGATTATAAATGTATTTCTACCATTGTGTTTTGCGGATACCTATTATATAAATAAAATTGCATTTTATCTTGCATATAATAAAGTAAAGGTACTGCAACTTCCTGTTCTTTTGTGAGGAACGCACTCCTACGTCCAACGAAAATTTCTCACTGTTCAGCGCATTTGATTACCTTTTCAATTTCTACAACGTGTTGGTTCCCATTTCGGCAGTTTTCTCGGATGTGCTTAGGCTAACGGCGGTGTCCATTGCTGTTTGCAATTTTGCCAAAACCTTAAGAGAAATAATTAGCAGTTTCGACTTCCAAAATTTCATAATCACATAGGAGAGCCTCGTGTCAGACGGTAAAAGTGAGTAATAATAAAGTGTACCAATCTAAGAGCTTGCCGTCATGTCGAAATGGGGATATAGGGAGTTCTAACTTCAACAATATTATCCAGATCCGTCATATTCAATTTCTGCTCCAGTTAACTGTACTCTACTAATATACATCCAATCATTACAAAATCTGCTTCCAGACATAAACAATAACTGATGAAGAAGTTCTGAAAGCTATAAAATAACTAATAAAAAGTCGCAAGACAATGATATTGAAATTTTACAAGTAGTTTCTAAGCAGAAGAAATCCACTTTCAATTCAAAAGCGTTTAGAACATACGCCTTCCGATCCATAGTGCAAAAGACACTGTTTCGACAACACTCAACCGTTATTCGTTGATTGGAGGCGATATTTTTACAGCGACAAACAGCACATCACTTTCATACACAAAGACATCGCTTTCTGTAGTAGGCAACTCAAGTAATTTTTAACCGAATATCACTCTACGAGAAAACAATAGTATAATCATGATGCTGACATTGCGCACTACTTACAACCAAAGACAATGAAGGAAGCTCCCATCGGTACTGGGGAAAACGACAACAGCTACTCGACTTGAGAAACATATTTTCATGAAAAAATATTTTAAGAGAAGGTAGCACTTACGGCTCAGTCACTTAATACGGAATGATTCTTTATAAAGACATGTCTAACATTATCATAAACATGTCATTTGCGATTCAACCTCTTGTGCATCAGTGTGAAGAGGAACAAATCATTCCATGCCAAGAAAATAGTTACCATTAATATTACTCTGACTCAATTATGTCACCTTGAAGTTTTAACGACAGAATAACACTTATTTTTTCCATATGTTACACATGATTATATCGGTTGTTATATTTCAGTCAAGATGTCGAAATATCTCAGGAAGGATTCGTAAAATATTTGATAGTTAGATAATGGTACTCAGGATTCATTTGAATGAAAGATCTTACCAAAAATACGATGGGAACACTTGTATGGATCAAATATATTTTCTCTTTGAATCTTTGTGGAGAGCGACATGCTTTGTAGCAATGTTTCAGTCGCGGCAGCAGTTAAAAAAATAGAGCAACCGTGGAACTGGTCAATCGTAAAAGCAGAAGTGTCAGCAGCAGGCAGGCAAATAGACTATAATAAAGCTCCATGTTTTACGTTCAGGCTTGTCTTAAGGTAATTAGCCTTTTGCAGTGATCGGCATACTTTCTCTAGAAATCAATGATTTCAGAATTAACAGATTAAATTTAAATTATATTTTTATTAGTTTTCCCTACTCTAGATTATGAACCAAAATAAATGGAAACATCTTTATTTATATAGAAACTCTTTTTATTTGTAGATTATAACATACAAATTAGAAATCACTACAAAAATTTAAGAGTAAAAGCTTGATGCTAATCAATACTTTCCCTGAGTTTATCATTTTTTTTAGTAAGAGCCGAAGTATTTGGATAAAGTTTTGTCAATAAGAGACGTTAATATCCCCTTCCTGTAACCCTTCGGAAATTCGTGATTTTCCTTCATGTGTTATTCGACCTTGAGAATGCCGTTTGCACGACATATGAGGTAAGAAAGGAGAGAAACAGTAATTCAACCTTTGACCTCAAGTTCAGAAACCTGGTAGTAATAATCTTGCGAATCCAAATGCCATGATAAACTTCGTCTGTCATAAATAAAGAACACGCCAAAAATCCACACAGACACGTTTAATGTCTGCTACAAATTCCATTACTTTATTATCAGCGAATTGCCATGTTTTTTTGAAAAATAAAGTGGAGTGGTATTTCCTTGCCTCTTTCACGGTCTTCTCCTAGATTAGCTGCCACACAGTGCTATTTAATCCAAATACAGGGGGAAAAGGAGAAGAGTGCATTAGTGTGAAAGTGAATGCAATAGACAAGGCTCACCGTTTTCCACTATACAACGTCGACGCCTGCACATTCTACGTGTTTAATATGTTTATTCTAGCCTTGGTTTTCTTTGTCTAACAAATATCTGTACCTCTTCAAATATAGAAATACCAACCCCAACCTCGCTGAATCATCATTTTAGCTAATATCGAGCAAACGTGAATATAATTAAGAACTTCCAGCAATATTATTAAGCTTACTCTAATCCAGAACGCAGCAACCATTTTTTTTTCTACATAACGCCCACTCTTCAATATTGGGATTGGTGGGCGTTCCAGTGCACCAATCAATAATTTCAAAATTAACAGATTAAATTTAAATGATATTTATTTAAGTTTTAATGACTCAGACGATGACCGAAGTTAAATGTAAACAGAACTTCGTTTCTATGGATACCCATTAATTTATCGATTATAACATACAGATTACATGTTAGAAAAAAAATAAAAGCTGAAATTTAATGCTATACAATATTTTCCTTGACATTAAAGTTTTTTTTTGTTTTTGTTTTTTTAGCGAAGGCTAAATCATTCGGAGAGACGTTTTCTAATGGGAGACGTAAGATTCCCTTTTCCGTAGCACTGAGGCAATTTTATGATTTTGGTTAATATGTTATACACTCTGGAAAACAATGTTTCTTCAAGATCTGATAAAAGAAAGGAGACAAACAGTAATTCGACCTTCAACCGCATCTTCAAATACATGGTAGCAATATATTTGTATATCCATATGACATAATAACCTTGTTTTTCCTCAGTTTTAGCTTCATTATAATGTACCAATATGAGACATTCTTCACACGAACTTGCATTCATCACCTGATCTACATTATTAATGAATGGATCAAATATCCACTCCGGCAACTCTATATTAATAACGTTTGCAACTTGTGTTTCCAAATGATCAGAAACAAATTTCAAATGTTCAGTAAAATATAGATAATCATTTGAAGGATATAATGCAAATCCTTGAGGAGAACATGACAACAATAAAGCTGAATTTTCTCAATAAAAACAAATGCTACGTTTAGCATCAATAAGGATAACATTATTTTTATAAGTTCAGAAATTCAGAAAAATATATATACCATGTAGAAAAATATCTTTTTTCAAATCATTTAACGTCATTTTTAAGAGATCTTACTACACTGACAAATAATTACTTGGGGCGAATGGTATTTCAGTAAAATGCTCAGTTATCATTGATTATCATTGCTGCACTTGCTACTAAAATTATTACAAATGCCAAGTGAAACGTCTATCAGCGAATCATGACGCCCACAAAGCCTTTCTTCAACAAAAATAAAGTGGGGGCCAAACGGCCACCGCAGCCAGTAAAATTTCCAGTGCTGGGCAATAGCAGCAAAGATATTAAGCATTATTTCATTAATTGGATATTAAAGCATTATTTTGTTAATTTAGTGAATTGTACAGATTTGACACTGTGGGAATGTAGCTAGCAGTAACTGAGTTAAACTAAAACAAAAAAGAAAGCAAGATGAGATGTCTCTAGACATGGACAGCGAAAGGAGAATAATCTAACCATGCAGATTAAAAATACTGTTCAGTTAAAATGTCCACGAATGATACACGAATAGATAGTCAACTGAAGAAGGCGGGAAACCATGAGGGTCGAAACGAAGGGATAACAATAAAACAGCCGATGAAATTAGACAGAATATAAATAATAAAATACAATAACACTTATTTTTATTGATTTTTAAAAATGTTAACACAAGAATATTTACATTATTTGCATTATTGGGACTATTATCCTCATCTTCATTGCCATATTCACAACGTTTCGGCCGTTGTACGTCCCTGCCTTCTTCAAGAATCCGAATAATATAAATATGTAAGAAATCAAATACCTCATCTCAGAAATATAGACAGACAAGAATATTTGGCGACGAAAACCAGGTAGGAAGACATGAGAGCGGGTGTAAATCGTACCCCCGCCACTGATCACTGGAAACTCCTATAGAACGACTTGTTTTATTTATAAGAAAAAAATAATTTATGAGAAGTAGCACCATTGCTAGTGAGGAACGATTCTTTCCAATTGTTTAAATCAGCATTTTGTTCCTTTGTTCTGTCATACATTTGCTTTTTTATTCAAGTGAAAGAAAGAGGGATAATAAATCATGACATTACCTTAATTAGACACAAGACAATAAATGTCCTAAAGTTCGTTGTAAGAAATTAAAAACAAAGAAACAAACAAAAGAAAGCAAAGAACAACCTTCTTTCATAATTCGTGATGAAGCCGTCGGTTGAGCAATTGATAGTCGAAATGTTATTATCCATGTTTCTGCATAGGATCATGACAAGTTGACTGGATTTCCTATTACGACGATCCTAACAACAAAAAAAAAAGAAAGCTAAATGACTCTATTCCAGCAAATATCTTAGCTATGAAGTCGAACAATCTTAAATTTGATGGATTACCCAAGAAAATGAATTTGAATAAAAATGGATGAAAACGCAAAAAAAATGAAAAAAAAAAAAAAAAAAAAGAAAAGAAAATTGTGTCAGATAAAACAGGAAAATAAAACGAATTAAGCAAATCCTTTTGCAGTTTCTTTGCAATCGATGACCACAGCACAAAAATTAAAAAAAAATGATATAAATAGAAAAACTATAATAAATGGGTAAAAGTTCAATGACTTAAAATGAATTACATTTACGTCTTTTTAGCATCGTTTTTATATATATGATTGTTAGTTTTTGTGCCTTTTATATGATTGGATGAGCTTTAAGCTAATGTTTTTATTAGTGTTTTGCGTATTTGAATAATATATATATATATATGAGTGTTTGATACAAGTGTTTTATTTGCAGATGTCTTTTTATATATGTGTATCTTTGCCTGTTTTTATGTACATTTGTGTTGGATATGAATGTATGTTCACATGAACATGTATTTTTTGAATAGATTCTTCTTATGAGATTATTTCTAAGTAATATAAACGTTATTTTTTAGCGGGTACACTTATTTGAATTACGATTGGTGATTTGTTTTTTTTTATTCTCTGAAACAGTAAAATTAATAACAATCGACCTAATTTGAGAAGAATTGTGCATTCCTTCAATAAGCAATTCAAAACTTGTTCATCAACGCATCCTCTGTTGCCAAACTTGTTAGGCCAAGATTCGGCTATTGAAGATAGAATAAGAGGCACGGTAGAGTAATGGATAGCGTCTCGGATTGAGGAATCGGAGAGCCGAGTTCGAATTACATTCTCTTACGTGCTAATACCGTTGGGAAAGGTATGAATCTTCTTCCTATCTATGGTTAAATACCTAGACAAACTTGGTTCTATAGCATTGGGTGGCAATCGGTCCCTTTACAGGAGCGAAGGGGAAAGTCTGAATTCAAACTGTCCTGAAGAGTGTCAGACTATCTTGCTCAAGAAACACTACTTCTGCTGCTGCTTCGGTACACATGGAGCCCCTAAAACTCTCGTGGGGGGGGGGTATATGAGAATGTTGGTAACTTTAGTGAGTGTATTATGTGCTCTAGCATTTTTAATATAAAACTTTATGCGTTCAATATAAATATTATGAGTGCATTTTAAATGAGTGTTTCTCATTTCTATGCATTTGTGTTTAATTGAAATATATTTTTTTATGTATGGATGTACATAATGTTTAGATGTGTGTGTTATATGTTAGTCCATGTAGGTTCTTAATGTGAATAACCACGTGTATTTTTGTAAGTGTGTGCGTGTGTGCATGTTTTATGTGAGTGCGAGTAACACTTTGTGAACTGAGAGTAGAGGTGAATGAGATTCTTTGCAAAACGAATGCGCAGTTATAAATTATTCATGTAGCGTCTGCGCAGATTGATCTATAAACAGTCATTTACAAATTCGCAAAATTCTCGTGCATGTCAACCTGAAATCTACGCCCAACATGACGACCACATTATGAACACGACAAACTGAAAAAAAAATATCTCAAAAAATAAATAAATTGCATAGCTTAGATGCTGCAAAAGGCCGTAAGTGTAGGGCATCCAAGCTTGTTATTAAACTGAATTGAAGTGACCAGGTGCAATGTCTTTCGTGTTTGGTATTGCCTGCTTAAAAAAAATAGACGTGCCTGAAATATATTACATTTTCTTAAGCTTATTCACTTGTGCTTATTATTGTTGTGTTAAGTGAGAAACATAAATAACATAGTTTTTAAGTGTCATGTTCGTTCATGACTCTTCATAACTTCCTATCAATTATAGATCAAAGCAATATCTGCCCCCTTGCAATCCGTCGCGGTCCATCTTCTGTCATCCATTTAGAAAGATCGTTTGGGATATTTCAGTGAATATAAAATTCTCAAAGCCCGTTTCCCTTATTCTGTCCAAGAAATATGTCTCTTTTTGTCTAAGTATAACTGTCCGTTTTTGTTTCTACTTTTACCTAAACATGTTTGTGGCACATATACCTCGTGCATGGTATTCGTAGAATGGCTTTGAGCGAATGAAGCCTGTATGATTTAGTGAGAACCATCTTAGTAGAGTTAAAGAAAAACAAATTATTGTACCAAAGGAAGATCACTTGAGAACATTTAACAGCACCAACAACTAAAATGTATAGCACATATTATTCGAAGAGAAAATAATGACATAATCAAAATGTTGAGTTTCTACACTGCTGCAAACAGAAGGTTAGGAAGGAAGACCGAGTGGATACTAGAAGGTATCATAACAGTTACAGGACGTGTGAAACCTATTTTCTTGGAAAGGTCTTGTTAGACTATGATCTTATAATATTCAACTGAAAGTTGCACTGGTTGTTCGGTGAATGAATGGCAAATATTTCCCCATAAGAAAACTACGACTAGCAATCTATAGGTCTAAAGGCATACATTAATATATATTTTGCCACAAGTGTTGATTTTGTCAGAAAATTTTCTACTAGCATATCCGAGGATTGATATTATTTAACAGTTGGTAATATTTGATCTAAAATATTATACAATATATATATATATATATATATATATATATATATATATATATATATATATAAAATTTATGTTTATGCTTCTTATAGTTAATTAGTTTGGGATGTTATATTTTTCTATTAGAACATCATTTCTGTGTTAAAATATCGTCATTTAAAACATTTTCTAGTTCATTAACTTTATGTAGTTCCCTAATTTTGTGACCTTCGTTTTGTAGATTTTCTGTTGGGATGTCCCTATAGCCAAAGACCATATTCTTTCTTCTTACAAGTAATGGTTAGTCTTATATTATACTTTCTTTCAGTTCTCTATTCAGAATTACCTGTACTACTCTCTTACACAGATTAAACGTCGCAAGACTATGGCAAACCTATCGCTGTTTCCATAAAATTGTAATTTTCAGATATGCTACAATCCTTAGTACAAAAAGTTCGATATACCTGGAGGAACAATCCTCATTAACTTCGTATTACATTTCGACAGCATCTTCCCAAGATATATGGAACAGAATCCCCCAAAAGAAGTTTCCCCAAACACTACATGTCTAGATTAGCTATCTTACATATCTACTATCAATGGTACCTGTGATTTTGTATTGAGTGAACATTTTTTAATTGAATTCACCATAAGCAAAGCACTAAAGCCACCGAGACGCAAGGGGTTACTGAATGTGGAAAACTAAGAAACAGAAAAGGCAGAAGTGAGACCAGAGAAAGAGTAATTAGAAGGACAACACATAGGAATTGATATTACATTTAAATTTTTTGAAGATTAAATTTGGATTGAAAGCATAGAGCCGGAATGGCATTTCACAAGCGAGAAATATGAGAAAATAAATTCTTCGCATAGAATTGGCGGTTATATCCAGTCAGCTCAAAAGTAAATTGTTGAGACTGCGTCTCCAATCTAGTACATCGTTTAAATTTGAAGAGTCTTCTTTTCACGCAAACCACCGATCTGCCTCTGGGTGGTAATAGTCTCGGCGATGTTACCAGGTGGCCTGCCGATGGCTGCTACCAGAGGAACGTTGGGGTTGTCATCGGCGACCAGGCAGCAAGACAGTAGCTGCCTGCGTGTGGGGTTATCACCAGAGCTAAGAGTTCATCCGAAAAAATTACCATGACGATATTTATAGAAAATGCCAAGTAGTTAATCATACAGCAGTGCGAAAGTGACTGAAGCAGGGAAAACAGATCGGGGTCAATAATATTGCCGATTCTTTGGAATTTTACACATGTGGCCCGGTGCTCTGATCACCGGATCATACGTGGCAGCCAGTAATATTCTAAGCATGAATGAATGGGGGTAAGAATAAAGTTCTCGATCTGTGTCTGCCATCAACACAGTCATGCATTATCATCTTTCATTCTTACAGTTGTATCCACTAATCGTGAATCAAGATAGATCTCTTCGTTTCACGATTTGTTGTTTTTTAATCATTCTGATTTTTACCATTCTAAAGGAATCAATTGCTATACGCTCGTGAGCAAGGCGAGCTTTCAAGTGGGAAGATATCTGCAACATCGATATGGGCAAAACATGCTACGCAAGAATGAATACAACTTTCAACCCAGATATGTAAAGTGAATAGTTCAGGTGCTCACTTGTGGAATATCTCTACAGCCCCCCTACACACACACATACATATATATATATATATATATATATATATATATATATATATATATATATAATATTAGTGGTTAATACACACATATATATATATATATATATATATATATATATATATATATATATATATATATATATATATATTCTTTCTCTTTCTCATATTCTGATTTTTAAGTTTAGATTATTGTGCGTAATGTCACCACAAATGTTTAAACCCATTTCCGGCGTCAGTTTTTAAATTAATTTAGCTCAGGTATTCAGGAATTAAATATGCATCGGAAAATGAACTCAACTTTATCTGTATCTCACTCATATAAACTGTCTTCTAACTTCATTTTAGAATTTCTCTCTATTAAATTTTAATCCCCACCTTCACTTTTAGGCCTTCCTATTCTTCTTTCGTCTGTTACCCCTCTCTAGTACTAAAATTTTACGGGATATATGTCATCCTGTATGATATGAAGATGGATCTTGAAGCAAAAGAATGTGGTTCTACAGAAGGATGCTGAGGATGCCATGAGCCGATCAAAATTAAAGAGAAAATGGAAACAAAAAGTAAATTAGCATTAATATCAGGAAAAGACAGCTGCGATATTGGGACACCTAATGAGGAAGGAGAGCTTGGAAAATTTGATACTCACGGTTCATATAGTGGGCAAGGGGCACAAAGGAAAACATCGCATAGAATACTTAATGAACTTGAATAAATGGATGGCGAAACGGGGCACAGGAGAAATAACATCAATACATAGTTTCTGAAGCCGTACAGAAGACAGGAAGAAAATGTGGAGAGCCATTGTGGCCAACGTCCTAATGGGACACGACAAAAAAAGAATCGGACTTGGGAAATCTTGCACTATAATTCTCATTCCTGTTGATTTAAAAGTAAGAAAGAAAAAAAATCAGGGTCTTTATTGGGCTAGAAAAATATGAATAAGATACATAAAAAAAGAAAATGAGGGTCTATATTGGGGTAGGAAAATATGAATAAGATACATAAAAAAGAAAATGCATGAAGGCAAGGGGATTAAGTAAATAGGTTAGTGAGAGTTGTGTTAAAAGGTTGACAGAAAAACCGGAAAACATGGCGAAAAAGTACATTTTAGCGAAAAAGAGCGATAGGTTAAGAGTGACCTTCCGGAGTCACATGCCACCCACTGTTTCGCCATTTGATTGCAGACAAAGATAAGAGAAATTTTATATTTCCGAGCGGTAAACTTTGTAATCTGATATATAAACTGATATATAGTGTCAGGTCAAAGTATGCAAGACCCAAGTAACATTTCAAAAGTACTGAAACGTTTATTTCTATCTCTGACTATGACACTATATATATATATATATATATATATATATATATATATATATAGAGAGAGAGAGAGAGAGAGAGAGAGATAGGATAGAGAGAGAGAGAGAAAGATATATATATATATATATTTACTACATTTTGAAGACGAACATGAGAGCGAGGGATGAATGTTTAGCGTTCCTATTTAAAGATCGACTTCATTGTTACCTTGTATATTAGAATGAAAATTAAATGTTCCCGGGAGCAAAGTAAATCATTAGTGTTGCAGCTAATGTACACACACACACACACACACACACACACACACACACACACACACACACACACATATATATATATATATATATATATATATATATATATAGTGTGTGCACGTGAATCAAAGTCTTTATATCTAAAATTTATACTTTTCATAACATTTAGAATCTTTTTTTGTTGTTGTTTTTTTTGCGTCAGCGGTTGAACATAAATTATCATGGGCAATATGAGCGTGTATTTGAGGTGATGCACACAGTGAAGTGGAAATTTTGCAATAATCTGATATTTCTAGGACTTTAAATAAACTTTTAGGACTTATTCAAAATTTAATTAAATATAAGGAATATTTTTTTTTCATTCAGATTAATGAAAATTTAAATGTAAAGAAAGTAAAGTAAATAAAGTTTTCAAAAACTTATATTTTATTTTTGAGTTATACTATAATGAAAACAATTATAATTTAATGAAAGTTTTGTAATTATAGCCGAGTTTAGCGATTAAAAATAATCATTCCAATCAATTTAATTTCGTTTTGATATAAAGTTTTTTTGCTTATTAGGCATATTTAATTTAAAATATATTGAAATACTAAAGAGTACATTCATCCAATAAAATCACCATTGGTTTCAATCGCAACCCCCAGAAGAATCTGGAATCTACGACATGTCTTCTGGACTGTCACTTTTTAAAGTTGGTGAATGCTACCATAATCCTTGCTTTTAGTTCATCTTTGGTGTTACAAGGTGCTTGGTTGATATCTCTCAAAACAGCTCTCCATACAAAATAATCAATGGGGTTGCAGTCTGTGTAGTTAGCTGGCCAGATACAAGGGGTGATGTGCTCGGAGAAATTGAGGCAGCTCTGACTGTAAATTCTCCTAATTGTGTGGTATGGTCCAGGGTTCTGTTGCTAAACAAACGGTCTTCCAGCATCCACTCGCTTAAACTAGGGCAGCACTACCTGCTCAAGCATTTGATGTAGGCCACTGGGTTAAGTTGTAGGGTCCTGTTGAGAGAAGAATGGTGTCATAACGTTGCCGTCATTAGTGATCACCACAAACATCTTCGTAATCACTAATAGTCTCAACCAATTATTTTTGAATCCCCTGTACTGTACTCAGATTGACAAACAAAAACTTTTAGTAAAGTTGTTCATATTGGAGCTTCCGGTGCGTTTCCAAAACTCTGGAATTTCTCCATACTGCATTTTTTTTCTTACAGACGTTGACCAACTGACTTTACTATGATGTGCAGTCGACAAAATCAGAAAGAAACAACGCTTATGCCCGAAAACAAAAATATGAAATGGCGAAAATTTACAATATCTACCTCTCTCTCTCTCTCTCTCTATATATATATATATATATATATATATATATATATATATATGTGTGTGTGTGTGTGTGTGTGTGTGTGTGTGTGTGTGTGTCTGTGTCTGTGTCTGTGAAAATTTGTATGAAAATTACATCTAAGAAGCTGCTAATGTCACTAAGGCGCAAGATTTATCTGAGAGTGAAAGAAAATGAGAAAACGATAGTGATGAGAAAGGATAATGCAATAAATTCAGAAAGACAGAAGATAGTGATTGATAAGACAAATAATCGACAGTCGAGACAATAGTGTCTGTGCGTGATAAAAATCTGATATAATCACGGATGACGCAATATTTTTCAAGACCAATCAAATTTCATCATACACCCGAAAATAGATTCATATTACTGCATACCACTGCAAATGACCTAATCTGAAGAAAAGATAGAAATCGATTACACCCAGTGAGTTTGAAACTGACTGTATAATGAAAAAAGGGAAACTAAAGCGGTTGTATAATTAATTTACATGTCACTCGCAGACAGTACTGTTTCGTTGTATCACAGCTCTTCAGTGCGACTAGAGATGAATGCCTCAAGCCAAGAGTGAAACCCAACCAATTTGGTGTCAGTCAGAGTTTCCCTCACTGAGTTATCTTCATTCGGCAGAATGAGCCAGCCAAATTTAGCGTATTATTTTTACAAATGTAAACAAATGGCCAACAACTGGTATGCACCATTCATTTTACTGAAGAGCTTCGTATTAACGCAGGTGATTGTTGTTTTTAGAATTAGCTTGACATTCAATAGTGCTCAATTTAAAAGATATCAGCGAGATCTTGATAAATCAGGTAGCTTTGAGGAAAATGTAAGCAAAATGACATTTGTATCTAAAATCATAAAGTGATAGCTGAAAATTATGACTCACAATGAGGAAAGATTGCTTGAAGAATTTGACACTGACAGGGTATGTCGAAGACAGTTTTATAGAGGGAGTAATTCAGTAAACTCACGGAACAAAGACAAGGCGGGATAGTAAATAGACCAACGTTAATGAAATCTAAAAAGAGAGCAAGTTATGGAGATCCATGATCTCCCTTATCCTGAATGGTATCTGCATATCAAAGAACCTTTTTATTAATGTATATACGATTTCCTTTAGGAAAATATACCTCCTCACATTCGCTTTATCTCAGTACGTTCAATTATGAATCACAATAACTACTATTAGTTGCATGCATGAATGGCAGACTCCCTACTAACTAAAAATATATTCAGGGTGTCCCAGAATAAATGTAACCCATAATGTAAACGCCATTTATTTTCTGCTTACAAACTATATACAATATCTGTCAATATTTCTGAGATTAGATATTATGTACACTATTTACATTATTCGGACTATTGTCTTCATCTTTGTTGCCATATTTATTACGAAGGACACATGGCACAGTGGATAAAGAGGTTAGTTAGATCCAGTGAAAGGACCCAAAGAGTGTGAGTTCAATACCTGGTTAAGGCAGTGGAGAACTTGGCTAGGGGAATTAACTGATGACTGATAATAGACATTCATTAAATTTGGCACGTGGAGCTAAAACAGTCTACCACAGTGAGCGAAATAAAAGGTTCAGTTCGAAATTCCAACGGTGTAAACAGCCGAAACGTTGTAATAAATTTGGTGACAAAGATGAAGACAATAGTCCAAATAATATAAAAAGTGTACTTAATACCTCATCTCAGAAATATAGACCGATAGTGAAAAGCCGAAACGTTGTAATTAATATGGCGACATAGATGAGGACAATAGTCCGAATAATGTAAATAGTGAACTATATACAAACCATATATTTATGAAAACTAGAGAAATTAGCAAATCTACTGCTACAAACAATATGCCACTCGCTCTACTGTCGAAGATATTATAGTCAATTATAGAATACAGTTCAAATGTGCTCCGTTTTTCATTCGTGACAATCAACGGCTGTTCTTACGAGTCTTCGAACTAGAATGTTGTAATAATGCTATGCTTTGATATAACATTTGTGGATTCTGAACCTATAATACATTGTTCTTACGATTCACATGGCAGGAGAATAGAAATGCGCTTCATCTTTGAAACATACATTATCGAGAAAGTCTGGCTCGTTTTCAATTTTGTCTGAGAAACAGTTGCACATTTCTACTGTCTTTTTCCTATCAGCAGCGGTCAGGTTTTGCTGTACTTGTATTCTGTAAGGGTAATGATGAAGATTTTTGATTTGAATACACTCAACAGAGGATTTGTCGTGGCCAACGTACTGGCACCTTCTACGGACGGATTTCTCCGGACTCCTGCCTACTTAATCTCGGCTGAGGTCAGCTGCCATGTTTATGTTTTCAGGAGACCTTAAGGAAGTTTTTCTGCCAAATTTGGCTGCTGGAGATTTTTTTTCTCATGTTAGTGATTGTCCCTTCTTGATCCGTTGATAAATGTCAGTTTCTCTAGAGGTTTTTTTCTTGTCATACTTTCCGCGATGACATGTTTATAAGAATTTATCTCCAATTTTCACAGAACAATGATCATATGCTCTTCGACTGCAGAGTTGGTTTTCTGTTTTTTCTATCTTCTAAGCTTTATAATCTGATATATAAAAGCAAAGGGCTAAAATTAACAAAATTACATACGTTTATTTGTGTTACATTTATATTTGCTTACCCTGTATTTTAGATCATGAAAAAAAAATGGCTGATTTAATTTAAATTATACTTGCCCAAACATTCCCCCGTATAATTGTAAAGACACATTCCAGGAGAAGCGTGAAATAATGTTATACTGAAAAGCGTGCAGAAAAAATAATTCTGTTGCAGTCTGTTTATAAACTTTTTCAATCAGACGTATGGAAATTTCTCAATGGGATTTGCATATGCGCCAGGTATTTTAACAAAAGATTTCGTATTAGCATGTCGCGATATTTGACTGAAAAAGTAATATTAAAGGAATAATCGAGCCAAAAACTCTACGATAATAACTTAGCTTGTCTAGACCTGTAGCAGCCAAAACACCGTCACACCTACTGGCATCTGTGTTCGCCATTTGCAATGAATAGAAGTTTTGTTACAAACCACTTATATGGAAAAATGTATCGATTTTTTTTCAATTAAATCGAACCATTCATGTTGAATTTATCCCGAATTATTCATAATGTGTGTATTGCCAAATATTTCTGTTAAATGTTTCTTCTATTTCAGTAGAATTTATAAGGAAACAATCATTAAATGATATCGGAACGAGAGAAAATATATATATATATATATATATATATATATATATATATATATATATATATATATATATATATATATATTATGAAATGTCCGACAATTATTTTAAGAAATTTTTATGTTTATACATTCTTTTTATAGATACAAATATTTAAGTAAATGCTCTGTTTATAATAAACAATAATAAACAATATTTACCGGTCTGAATGTCCGAGAAATTTTCATAGAAAATATTCATTCTCCGACAGGAATCAAATCCCTTATTCTACACGCAACGTTCAGTTAAAAAGGTAGATTTTACTGTCTTTAAAGTACAATCTTCAATTATTCTCTCACGTACATTCATATCTGCTCAATGTGTATCCAAATGTAAATAAATGACATCACACATTATGAAATGGACAATGTCTGGCAATTATTTTAAGACATTTTTATGCTAACCGAAAGATCCTCTGTGGCCTACTCAGTTAAGGCATGTCGGGCTATATGACGGTTCCGTATAGGATACAGGTTCGAATATTTTCTATGAAGATTTCTCGGACATTCAGGCCGGTAAATGTTAGAGGAAAAGAAAAATGGCCTCTTTATTTTTCTTTACCTGTTCCTTTTCTTTTCCCTTTCCCCATTTTTCTTTTCCCCTTCCTTTTCGTTCGCCACCGACTACCAAATGAATTAGATTCCCTTCCATCTCTACATGTAAATTCTAGAATACATTTTATGAAAATTTCCAAAGAACGAAATTGGATGATCTTTGCTTCGATAACTGTGTTTCCGAATAAAAGTTTTTAGTAACACCGTGATTCCCCACCTGATGAGACATTTAAAAAAGCTTTTCCTTTTTTTGACGTTGAAACAAAAATGTACAATTTTGTAGTGGATATGTGCATGTCCTAATGTAACACTGCATAAGATAAATAAATATATATATATATATGTGTGTGTGTGTGTGTTTGTGTTCGTAATGATAATTGTACTAATTTCGCCAATTTATTAAACATTTTCAAGGTGTTCGTTTTAAATGAGCTTTCACTAATTGTAATCTAAATTTTATTGAGTGGAAGTAATGGCGATTCGAAGCTATATGAGTAGAAATATGTTTGTGACTTGACATTGTGATGCCTTTTTGAAGACTGTTACTGTCAAATAGGCGGGGTTTCTGTCAAATAGGCGGAGTTTTTCTGTAAGCAGTTTTTGGTCTCTCCATTCTTCTAGCTTTATTTTGCTTCTTTGTCTGGGATGTCTTGGAGTATTTTTTTCTTTCTGAGCCTGCATTAAAAGTATCGCTAAGCAATTGGATGAAAATTTAACTTTATATTAAACTAGTCGAATATAATAATATTATTTCATTTGCCTGTTTCTCTCAAAGTTAAAGGCTCTGCTTCTTGAGCCTTCTACTGCTCTAACTAGACAACATATATATTGTATCTGTCTATATTTCTGAGATGAGATATTGTAATTATTTACACTATTTACATAGTTCGGAACATTGTCCTCGTTTTTCTTGACATATTCACGACGTTTCGGCCGTTGTACGCAACGGCGTTCTTCAGGCGATTGGAATTTCGAACTGAAACCTTATTTCGTCCACTGGAGTGGATTTTTCCCCGTGGACGGAACGTCATCAACATGGCAACAAAGGTGAGGACAACAGTCTTAACAGTGTAAATACTCAATATATATTATACTATACTAAACGCGACAATTGAGGAAAAGACATTTTTTGATAATAGAATATTATTATATTATTATAATAAATATAATTAGTAAATTTGTTATTACTTTACTGTTTTGTGTTTTTTAGCGCAAAAACAACAATCTATCTTCATTCAAAATACAATCTTTATTTATTGAATGACAGGCCATCCATCAGGAAATATTTTTAATTCGCCCCTGCCTGTTGCGCAACTAGCCTTTAATTTATTTTATTCTAACATTTTCGTTCCTTGCATAGCCTGTAACAATGTTCTAACTAATTATTTTCTGATCGATCTGTTTGATTGCTTCTTTTTTTCGATTTGTTTTCGCTATTTCCTTTCTTTCCAAGAATTCTTTTAGGTTATTGATCTCATTCATTTGGCTGTTTCCAGTATTTCAACCGATCAATTCGATGACCATCTTCAATATGCATAAAACGAAACTGTGTGTCTCTCGTCACACTATGCAAGCACAGTGAAATGGTGAGTAACACAGACACGCATATATATATATATATATATATATATATATATATATATATATATATATATATATATGCAATTGTGTATTTCGGCAGCAATCCTTCTTTTATGCAAGTGTCGTTAAAAAGGACTAACAAGGTTTTGTGTTTAAGTTTTTATATAATTTTCAAGTGTTTTTATGATTCTTTGTTGTCAGTACATAAATTATATAAAATATTCCAAATACATCCAAGCGCTTCCGACTATAAGATTAGCCATTATCAAGGATGAAATTTGTCTTACTTTTAACTGAACCTATGGATATCTAGGGTTTTAAGAATATTTTAATTTACAAACACTCTGCACATTGTGGCCATGTTAACTGTTGATAGTTGTGAGTGTTGATTTTTCTTTTTATTAATATTGCTTCCACTGATTTTAGCATTTTTAATATTTGCATAAAGCCATTAAATTTTCTATTATCAACATATATCTTATTTATAGTGTTTGGTAGGTCTCCATTTGTATTTAAATTAGATCAGGGAGATGAAATTTGAGTCTTGTTGCTAAGCATGCAGTATACCCTCTATAATTATTTACGATATTTCTATACAATTGATCTACTGGAAAAAAAAATATATATATATATATATATATATATATATATATATATATATATATATATATATATATATATATATATATATATATATATATATATATATATCTATTTTTGTGTTGGGGGGTGTTATGTGTGTGTGCCTGATATAATAAATTTACAATCATTATGTCTGCTTATTGTTATTATAATCATTTCATATTCACGAATATTTTTTCCGTATATTACAATTAAATAAGGCAAGTAATTCGCAGTAACAGTTCGAATCACTTTTATTTCTCAAATTCTTTCCATCTTTTTCTGAGATCATCATTAGGGGTGCAAATGATAAAGCAAAAACTATGTGTAGCCACGCATTAATGTATTTTGTTTTTTCTTTTGCGTTTAAATGCTATGGGTGACAGTTATGCTTTGGCGTTCACTAGAAAATGAAAATTTATCCATTATGAAATTTTTTCTTTTATGTTGGTATTTTGTGTTCAATTTTTTTATAAATATTAATTCAAGGATCTGTAGTTTTTATTTGTTATTTTCTTTTTGTGGCACAGTTGTGTTATCAATCTTCATTAAAAAAAAAATACGCCGACAGTGAATAGAATCAGCGGTGAATACTGTAAAAATGTTCTAAAATGCCTATAGAAAGAACAGTTTTTACGCTTTAATGCACGCTCGACCATGACATTCCAACATAAAAGAAAAAAAAACGCTCAGAGGTTTGTTTCGTGCTAAACGCATTCGTCGCGCCATGAAAAGCATGAAAACGATTATGATATCTGGGTGTTCGTTTCAATTTACATACTTTCTATCCCTGATACTGAGCAATTTAGTCCATAAATATAACATAACTTAAAAATACATGTGGGTGTGTGTATATATATATATATATATATATATATATATATATATATATATATATATATATATATAATATGTGATGCAGTTCTATTTATATTACAATGAATCATTCATACAAAAGGTAGATTACTAAAGTTAATGAATCTTAACTGTACTAATCTACTTTTTTGTATGAATGACTTTTAATATATATATATATATATATATATATATATATATATATATTAATAGAAATCTTATAAGTATAAGGAACTCTATTCGGCATTCCCTGACGATCCGCTTAGGTGAAACCATGGTAGGTTTAACAGGCTCTCTAGGTTTAACTATTTATAATTAGCACGAGAAAAAATGTTGAAAAACGAGCACTTAGGTTCATTGAATGAAATCATTTATTAACGTACACTTTCATAAACATTAGCAACGAGCCAATTCAAAAATTACCATTGGTCCACTCAAACTTGTGAATTTTAGTATATATATATATATATATATATATATATATGGGGGGTGATTGTAAGTGAGTGTGTGCGTCTGGTGAGTGTAAACAGGAACAATCACCCACCGTAAAATAAATAATGTATTCAATTTGACAAACCCTGAAACTTTTCTAGATCAACAAAAACATGAAACAGGTCGGAGGGCACAACAATTGAAACACTTTGATAATAGCAACGCAATATATAGAAAATAAACCTGATGAAGAAAAAATAACGGTTTTAAATGTTTATGTACTATCATTAAGAATATTAGAATATAACCCAAAACCGTCTGTGTTTATTTTCTGTAAGTAAACGCCAATCTTTTCAAAATTACTGCTGCATAATCTTCTCTGCGATTTAATTAACCGTTTTTTATTATTTTATTCGTTTTAAACTCTGAATAGAATTAGACATTTACAGGGATTTATGTCGAATAGCTCAAAGACGATTGCGTTATGCTTATTTTCCATTTGTTTTGAAACAGTTTTACTTGAAAGGCAGAAATCCTTTTAGTCTTGGCTTTACAGAGAGATTCATCTTGGTAATGGCAAGTATGAAATTATCGCAGTTAATTCTGTATATTTTGTTTTTTATGTGGAACGAGGAAGAATTTTGTGAGATCCATGTGGGTAATGAATTTCACTTGAAATTCCAAAAAGTTGTTTGCTTAGACTTTCGCATTTTGAAATTTAATAGCGTGTGAAACCTGACATCTTAATGGTCGCTTAACGAGGATTCAGATCTTGAGGCAAACTATGATCCAATTTATATGAAATTTGTTGCGATGAGTCGATATCACACTAACAGCCGCTACCCTCTGATTTATGTCTCATTTCAAGACATTAACATTCAGTCGAGCAATTTTCGTTGGTATTTTCACATTTTCCTTCTAATGATTACCACGCAGGATCGTTACCTGAAGTGTTTTTATATCATCGGCATTGAAAATATTCCATCTCGATTACCCTACAGTGTTTCAGTGCGCGTGTGAGACGAAGAAAAAAAATGCGATTCAGAGTGATATAAGTGCCGCATCTACAAAAGACGGATGATCAATTTCGTCGAAAGCGAATTATTTTACACTGATCGTCTCGTTAAATCCTATTTTGTGTTACAGTTCCTTAAACAGGGCGTCTAACTTAGCATAATGTTTACCAACTTGATATCGGAGACCAATTTGCTAATATCGCGCGTGCGATCAATAATGGGTAGTCTATTAAAATAGTCCGTTACCACACTAACTTAAGCTTTATAGATGATTAGAAGCGTGTAATCGTTACTAAAGGTTAGTGAGCTCGATCCTCAGAAGTTTGTGTTTCTAGCCGATTTAATTTTTCTTTTTTTTTTCTTAAAATCTATCTTTTAAAAGAATCCCTGAGAAAGTATATGGCAGACTATTAAGTATTCAAATCACTCTCCAAGGCAGCTTCATTAATGTTGACACGTGCTTGACAAAAATAAACACTAAATATATTTAGAAGTGCCTCACTGGTTGGCACCATTAGCGATTGAGATTACATGTAAAATACTATAATTGATCATTTCAAAGGGACAAATATTTGGGACTACATGCAAAAGCAAAATAATCCATGCCTCAAAGAAATACAAAAAGTTGTTCTCACAAGTACAGCCCACACTTTATGAAGAGCTTTATCTATGCAATTTTTTTTTTTTTTGTCAGTGGAAAGTATCATTATGCCATTTCTAACCTTAGGTCTCTAAGCGGGACCCGTAAAGTAATGTGTAAACGCCAGAAATCAAAAGAAATAATAATAATAATAATAATAATAAACAAAAATATAAAAGACTAATATTAGAATGCTACATGTATATTTTTTAATAAATAACACCCCGCCGCGTGCGTTGCCACAGAGGTGTGTGTACATTAATATAAACTAAATAGCTTCAGTGTTATTTCAAGAGTGTTGGGCTGAGTTGTATCGGATTGGTTGCTTTCAGGAGAAATAAAATCTTGCCGTGTTATTTAATGTCGATTTTTTAAAATCTATTTTCATGTGCAAACATTAGGCGTAATTATAATTGAGCTTGGAAATATCCACACGATATGTGTCCCATTATTTTTTTTTTTTTTTTTATCATCTTTGGTGGGGGTATTTGTTCTCAGTAGAACGAATGCACCCACCAAAGAGAAGTTTCAAGAGTGTTGTCAACTAAAATATGATATATTCCTTTCTGAAGTTAATCTATATATGTATATATATAGATGTATGCATATATATATATATATATATATATATATATAGAGAGAGAGAGAGAAAGACAGAGAGACAGAGACAGACAGACAGACAGACAGACAGACAGACAGAGACAAAGACAGACAGGGAAAGAGAGAGACAGACAGAGACAGACAGAGAGAGCGGATACGGGAAAAGTGACTGAATGTTGCTGATTTATCAGAAGTAAATATCAGAGGCACCGGAAAATATTCGGCAGCAATATTCTAAGCATGCACGAATGGTAAACATATATAGGTAAGATTCTGGAGAGTAAAATTTTCTCGCACGATGGAGTGTACCAAATTTTTAGGCAACTGACCTAGCAATGGATTCAATATTGTCTTTCCACTTCATGTCACCTGAGAACGTTAATCAGAGAAGGCGCAACATGTTAGTAATGAGAAGATAGCGATTTCACAGATAAGTAATGGAAAGAAGTTTAGTTTTGGAGGCGTTAAAATTAACAAGTCATCTTTTTCCCCAATTAACGATGGATATAAAATCGTTTTAGACATCAGCTTACAATTTGTCCTTGTCGGACTGATCAGCCTTACTATGGAGGCAGGAGAAAATGGTTGTGTCATTAGCGTAGATACCAAACTGAGAACTGATGTCATCGGGGAGGTCTTTAATGAAAATTAATAAGAGAGCAGGGATGAAAACCTGGTGGAAATCGAAATTAGTACGAAAGGATCTAGACGAGTGGCCATTCAGGATGGTCTTCATTTCACTATTTGATAAGAAATACTATATTAGTTCGAAAATGTTTCACTAACTTTTCAGCTTTTTGAGAAGACTTGTATTGCAAAACTTGTCAAAGGCTTTGGAGATGTCAAATGCTACAGCCCGGGCTTCTCCGTTTTTATCTACAGCAATTATCGGCAGTAAATTAGCAGTTGATTTGGAGAAACGAAAGCCATATTGCTTGGTGAGAAAAAAGGCACTGTGCTGATAGATGATGAATCATTTCGAGATAGATTAGGGCCGCGAGGATTTTCCGAACATGCGGTAGAATGCTAATATCCACATACATGGAATGTCGGACGGTTCACCAGACTTCTTAAAAACTAGAACAAATGATGAGTACCAGTAGGCAGTTAAGCAGTAGACAACGAAGCATTTATTATACATTTTAGAGAGAACACGAGTCAGTTCGGGAGCACACTTCTAAATGACTATTACAGGGATACCATCAGGTCCACATGTTTTATGATGATCTAGGTTAGTAATGATAGCAGAAATCATAGAAAGGGTGACATGCATATCCACAGTCAGTTCTAAATGGGATGTTAGGCAGTGTGACTCCAGATGAGTCAAGAATGGCGTTTAAGGGGAATTTAAGGACTAAGCATTCAGCTTTATCAACAGAGAATGTTAGTATCTCAAATTGATTGAAGTGGGGTGGAATAGATACCTTACACTTATTTCATAACCTATTACAAAGATGCCAGTAATCACGTGAGCCAAGGTTGTTAGATCGCTATGCGCTGTCTCGTTATCTTGGTATACGAGGACTTAGCTATTTCGAGAACTCGTATAAAATTATTACAAACGCCTACGAATATGCGCCTGTTGTGACGAGAGCTGTCACACTTGTATAGCCTGAAATAGTCGTTCCTGTGCGCTGTACCTGCCGAGCATACTGGTGTGAACCATGGAGAATATTGAGTATCGATAACGGAAAAAGAGATAGCTAACAGAATTTGGTAACGAAAGACGAAAACACATGAAAGAATTGTCTGGGAGCTCGAATGTCAGTTCCTTAGCCATCAGAAGATTATCCCGGATCTAAAAACCAAGGCCAAGCATATGAATGCTGGAATCTTTTCAGGAATGGGGAAGATAGGCTGTAATCAAGAATTCCTTTGTAGCAATTGGTTTCAGAAAGGGCAAATATATATGGTGACCGTTTCAATGGAAAAGATTCTACGCTCCAAATGTTAGAATGGATACCACGAACATTAGAGAAAGAATGGTTGAAGGTGTAGGTGTTAGAAATGTAATTTCATTATTTAAATGCGTTTAAGATGAAAGAGACACAGGAAGTCGTAAAAAAAATTACCTTGTATTTTTCAGTGAGGCAGAGGCACTCTGTCAGTTTAATTAATGGTGATATTTGCTTATTTGCCGGTAGTTGATTCCAATTCAGGTGAAACCGGCGATTTGATTATTGGCTTGTAAATTTTTGCTTGGAAAGATTTCTAACTATGATACTTGAAAGCAATCAATATTTCGAAGTTGACCCAATGGAAAACAATCGCTGCAGTGTTTACAATGTAAAAACCTTTACTTTACTTTAGAGCTAATATTTGCCTATAAAATAATTCATTTAAACTTTAGTCAGTTTACATTCAAGAGAATCTCTAATAGTAAAAACTTTGATAAAGTGTAAGAGAATATAATTTTGAAGAAAGTACTAGTGGGACGACCAACCATTGATTGGCCCCACCCCAGACAATAAATCGGCTAAATGAAACAACAATGTTCTTGATTCTTGGGCTCAAGATTCTCGACAATTTATTGAAAGATATACTTGCAATTATTCCATATGAAGAAAGAACTAGCACCGAGATTATTTTTATTATTTCTTCTTCTTCTTCTTCTTTTTCTTCTTCTTCTTCTTCTTCTTCTTCTTCTTCTTCTTCTTCTTCTTGTCCTCCTCCTCCTCCCCCTTCTTCATCTTCTTGTGCCGTGACCGTAGAGAATATAGGTGATCATGGCTTTCCACAACTTCCTGTCATTTTTAGCTCTTTTGTCTACTATTTACATTAATTTTGTCTACCATTTACATTATTCAAACTACTTTCCTCATATATTTCGCCATATTTATTACAACGTTTCGTCCCTTTACGCTTCGGTCTTCTTCAGGTGTTTGGAATGTCGAACTGAACACTTTATTTCGCTCACTGGGGTAGACTGTTCTAATTCCACGTGCCATGTTTTAATGGATGTCAGTTGTCAGTTATCTCCTGTTAATTCTCCTCTCCAAGTTCTCCACTGCCTTAACCGGGTATTGAACTCATACACTTTGGGTCCTGTCACTGGTTAAGGCAGTGAAGAATTTGGAGAAGGGAATTAACAGGAGATAACTGATAACTGACAGCCATTAAACATGGCACGTGAAACTAGAACAGTCTACCCCAGTGAGCGAAACAAGTCTTCTGTTCGACATTCCAACCACCTGAAGAAGACCGAAGCAGAAACGTTGTAATAAATATGACGACAAAGATGAGGACAATAGTCCGATTAATGTAAATAGTATACATAATACCTAATGTCAGAAATACAGACAGATAAATTGTCTTTCTGTTCCGCCATCTATTTACTCAAGCTAATTAAGTATGTTATGACTTGTTTTCCTGTCTCTCTTGCCCTCTATCTGTCCCGTGAGTAACAAATTTTCCAAGCCTTTCTACGTCATTATATGCCCTAGAAACTTCAACTGTCTAGTAATAGTTACCTTTTATATTCTATTTTCACCAAAGTTTCGTCGTTACTCACATGTTTGGCCCAAGGTATCCTCAGAATCCTTCTGTGGAAGCACATTTGCTTCAGATCTCTATTTCATCTTTAAGGAGATCGTCCAACACTCACTACAATACAGGAGGACACATATCGCATAGCAGTTTAGTACGTTTACTTGTTTCTAGCGAAATTCCTCAATTTCTCAGTACGCCTCTGAGCTGTTAGAATCAACTTTAATAGTACACTGAATACCTCCCTATACAGAGACGTCAACACCCCAATAAAAAGAGTGTTATTAAGTGTGAGGTTCTTCGTATATTCTCAGTCTAACTGTAGAAGTTAATCACGCCTTTTGTATTCGGTATTTAACCGAACGCCCGCAACAAAACGCAATGTGATACATGATCGAGTTTTATGTGGATTTATCGGAAGTACCGTGTAAGCATGCGCGCGGTCCCCTCGGTTCTTCCACATTTTTGGGGACGCTTCAGGTGCCGAGAAAGAAACCAGCTATCTCTTGGGGCTTCAGCAAATATTATTGACAGAGGAACAAACTCTTCTGTCGGCCAGAATACAAAGCTCGCGTATTGTATTCGATATATAGCTACCTCCCTAAGCAGGCATTATGTCGCACAAGGTAAGTTTAATGTGGGGAGCCCGAGCGTGTGCATTCACGCCATGTCCTAAAGTAGCACCCTCCTCGCAACTGTCAGTAAGGCTGGCATCGGCTTAACTATCTCTCTCATGTCATGAAAGATGTACCGCCTTGTGTAACTGTTTCTCGGGTCAGGGTACCTCTCAATTTATTTTGATTAAGCTCAGTCCGGAGACAGACACAACTGAGACATGATAAACGAGATATGACCCACTGAATCTCGCAAATCCGACTTGCAATATCCACGTATCTTATTCAAAATCTGCTTGCGCCCCGTGTGGGCAGGATGCGACTTAAGAGAGTTTAATGCGGGGAGCCCGCACTCGTGCACCCGGGCCATATCCGAACGTTGCAATTTCGACACGTAAGATTTGCTTATCGTATTTTGCTCCTCCCCTGACCGCTGAGGAACTATATAGACTCTATATCTTAGTTATGCTAATTAGGCAGTCATGTACTTAACACTACAAGGAGTGTAATATTTACTGCAAATGCCTATCTTTCTGAATATAAATATAATCAATGTTTATCTTTTAGGATTCTCGTGCAAAACAAACTTATATTTACTTATCTATTGCCCAACACGAAAACGATTGGTAATGGTAATAATATTATTAGCCGTTTTTTAGACCGAGCACTTAGTGCTGCTGACGTTTGAAATTCTTACAAATAGGTTTCTCAAGTACAATATTAATGTGGGTTTACGTCTCTACTTTTTATTTGAAGCTGTGTAGAGCATCAATGTCTTGATTGTCATTATTTTCGCTTGAAGTTAGTAAAACCCACTAAAAAAAAAAACTAAATAAATAAAATAACCGATGAATAAAGAGTTATTTCCCTTGACAAAACTACAGTAAAGAAGCATACAAATTAAATCAAATTAATAATATAGCATTTTTAAAATTACATTGTATATAGGAAATTAGGAAAAGACTAACCATGGATAATAAATAGAAAGAAATTCAATAAATTGAAACACCAGAAAAAGCTGTCTTTATTGCAACGGTGATGGGAAGAAATCTTCCGCTAAATTGAATTAACGTCAGCTCCTTTATTGCGTTGGCCGCGTGATTTCTCTCACTCTAATCTCGTTTTAATCCTGTGTGGGAATTGTGATGTGATATCTTCACGCATTTAGCTGCGTATCAGACGGGTCCAGCGGCACGATTCCTTGACTGGAATTCTTTTAGTGTTCCCTGTCTTTGATCTTCTAATGCCCCCAGTCTCATATCGCCGAGTTTCATCAAGCGTGATCACAATTCTCTTTAATCCGCGCCACACTGAATTTTTTTGGCCGAATAAAAAATGGTAATCAAAACATTGTCCAATAAAATGTTTAGACTGAAACAGTTCAGCGTAATAGATAAAATACATTACACAATTTCTGTCTTTCGTTTTGTTTTTACCTTTCAAGCATTTGTCTTTTTTTCATGTTTGTGACTTTATCATTTTTTTTTAAGAAAAGAAATGTCTATGTTCACTGTGACAAAGACTTAGAGATTTGTAAACTGTTTGTTCTCAAAACAGTATCTCTCCTACTTTCCCAAATTCTACATTGAATTAATTGCTTGAATGCTGGTCTGTCCGTAATCGAGCGATTTAACGCACGGCGGATCAGGCGGTAGTTTTTCCTATGATCTGTAAAACAGGATCGAACACTGCACATTTCCTTTAAAATCTATAGGCCGGTAGTTCATCCGAGCACCTTCCATGGAAGTAGCGATAGGGCAGTGAGGGGATTGCCAAATCTCATGTAAGGGAAGATTTTGAGAGTGAGGAATATTTCGTCACCGACAAAAGGTCAGATATGGTTTTGGAACTTCTCAATGCTGGAGAGAAAGATCTATGCAGCTCAGCCCACATATAGCAAAAGTACTCCATTTTTAGCCTGCTCTCGCTCTTGTAAGCGTTGAGGATAGCATGAAATTTCGGCTAATTACCACAACGGTACATGAGCCCAAAAACTTTACCTGCATAATAAGCATGTATGTAAGAGTTCCACTTGAGGTATGTTGGTCTGGGAAAAGTGAAATTTGGATAAACAGGACCTAGATTGATATTTTGATAATTTTTAATGGTGGCACTCGAGAATTTTCCTTCTGAGTAAATTACTTTCTCTTTTTATGCTTGTGACTATTTTTGTATCAAAATTCTTGTCGAATTTGTTTCTGTATATGAATAGGGCATTTGTGAAATTGTTATATATATGAGACCCATTTTCTATTCATAGATACGTTTTTTTTAATTTTTCTTTATCCTTATCAATTCATTCACAACGCAAAGGGAACGCTAGAAAAATACACGAATTCAACAAAAATAATAAATTAAAAATAATAATCTAAATAAAGGCAAATATATAACACTAGCTACGAACTCCACAACATCCACTATCCAAAACAGTTTATCCCATCTAAACAAAATTCAGACATGATCAAAATTAAAAACAGAAGCAGGCGTATAACAAATAAATTGCTAAAAATGTTCTTTATATTCTATTGGGGAAACATGAACAAATTAAAAAAAACAACATATCAATGACCACAAAAGGGGTCTCATGCATGATAATTTAACAAAAGGACTAGTCACACGCAGAAATAAATTTGATCACAATTTTGATCTACAAAAATCATTGAATATTACTCGGTCATTTTACTTTTCGCTAGACTTTAAATTATGTCAACTTGTGTCCTCAACGTGCTTTCACTGACCTTTCAACCACTTGACAAACATTCATCAACGTTCACAAATTCATAAGCCTTGATAAAACAATGGGATCCTCGCTTCTGTCTATATTCACTTGAATCATAATAAATCCTACAGTGTCCTGATAAATCACTCAGCGGATAAAAAGCGTCGGCTAAGTATAGCTGTTCCTATTATCTCTTTTTATTCATATATATATATATATATATATATATATATATACCTGTGTGTGTATGTGTGTGAGTTTGTGTGAGTGTTTGCGTGTGTGTGCGTGTGTGTGCATTAGTACATATAAAATACTAAATTACCTCATATGGGGAATAGACCTATTTCACCCCTGTATATAGACTCAGTTCATGTCCACATAAAAACAAATTCAACCTTCCATAATAGTGATTTTACTTTCTTAGCTACTATATTTTCTCTAACTTTAATGTCGAATGTATAACTAATTCTTATTCCTATATTTCCTTTTTTACACCATATTAATTAAATTAAGTTCCAAGAACTCTCTTTCTTTTTAACGCGTATACTTCTTTATCTATATATACGTAGATATTTTAAAATATAACTTTGTAGTTTTAGGTAATTTTTAAGTATAATTTTATATTTTTAAAAATATAACTTGATTTTTATTTAACTTACCTGAAAGGTAATTTTTTTCTGCTGTATAATTTACTTTTTATTTTTTAATATTTTTTATTCTGTATATGACCTGTTGTTTTTATATTAATTCTAAACATTTTACATATAATTTAACTTAATTTTAATATAAATTATCTAAATATAGCTTATTTTTATTTATTTAAATATAACATTTCTTAAAATATAACTTATCTTTGGAAGAGCATTTTTTAAGTAGGAATTTGTATTTTTGAACTTCACCTTATCTACTTAATTAAAAAAAGACAAAAAAAAAACCTTTCGTTCCTCTCTCAGTTTCAAACTATTTTTAATATATAATCATTGCAACACCAAAATTTTCATGTTTCAAAACTGATACTTCAATTGAAATTCAGTCATAAATATTAAACTTAAGATAAAAAAAAAAGAAGTTTAAAACGTTCCGTTCCATTATCAAGCGATGCTTAATAAAAAAAAATATATAAATTTGATAATAAATGAGAAAATAAAAATGTGAATTGAAGTTTCAGTTTTGAAACATGGAAATTTCGGTGTAGCGATTATTATTATTTATTGAAAAAAAGAAACAATTTTAATGTTACGCACTACAGTTGTATTGAGCTCTGTTTTTTTTTCTTTAATATAATTAAATTCTAAGAACTCTATATATATATATATATATATATATATATATATATATATATAAGAGGCATAATATAAAATTAGTAAGTAATGTTGGTCATCTTTAATTTTCCTTAACGTATCTCAAAATATATATATATATATATATATATATATATATATATATATATATATATATATATATATATATATATATATATATATATAAGAGGCATAATATAAAATTAGTAAGTAATGTTGATCATCTTTAATTTTCCTTAAAAATATATCCCGAGAAAATATGCGCTTGATAATAAAAATCTAACTTTATAATATTTTTATGCTGGAATCCAGAACCTTTTGTCTCTGTGAGTTGGTGTATTCTCTAAAGTATGTAAGTCATTTTAAAATGATTGGTTTTTTAAATCATATGACCACCAATCAAGGCGGGAAAGTAACTAAGCAGAGTCATTACATTCCAGCAACCAATGATGTGTGGAAATCTTTGTTTCAGATATTTTCTCAAATTATTTCTTCATTAAATTAATCTTCGTTAAACGGCAGCAAAAGAAACTGCTTAGTTTGAAGAGATCATATTTAATGTACCTTTTCTAGCACCTAGCAATAATCTGGGTAAGAAGCGATCTTTAGCAGGAAACTCTACACAAATCAGTCTTTCTTCCTGCAGACTCGATAACGGTGTTATGATAAATCTCCTGACGACCATATGCCGATTCATGATTATATACTTCTAAAGATTTAAAACTACATACGTCGTCACTCCTCCATTTCTATAGGACTTGTAAGTAAAATCAGATCTCTAGAACGCGCATATATATAATGAATTCTAAAGAGCCAGCACCTACCTACATACGTTTCACGTGAGCGGATCTTCAGGGTAAACTGATTAGCCTGAAGATCCGTTCAGGTGAGACCTAGGTAGGTAGTTCCTGGCTCTTTATGATTTATTTTATATATCTTTGCTTTAATTACCGTATTGTGTATCATAAGTTTACTTTTGTTACTCGTTTGGATTTTTTCTTTGTAAAGGAAACTTAATGCACTTGGCGATTCTTCGCCCTGTTCAGACCTTTCTAGTTCTTACTTTTTTTCCATTTTTTTTTTCTCAGCTACCCTTTTGTTTTCATATACTTGCAAGGATTATTATTAGTAGTACACACACACACACACACACACACACACACACACATATATATATATATATATATATATATATATATATATATATATATATAGTTGTATAATTAGCAGCAATCCTTCATTTGTGCATCTTTCATTAAAAACAACAGACAAGGTAATACGGTTAGAATTTTTATTCAATTTTTCTTGTGTTCGAACAAGAACTATCTCTTCTGGACAAAGAGTGTGTAAAAACTATCCAAATGTTTTATAGTTCCGAGTACTTTCGGCTATACCTTTAGCTATTATCAAGGACGATTCAATTTTTCAGCGTAATAGGCTGTGAGCATTATGTGTATGTTTTAATGTGTTATAGAAATATTTGTAATTTCCGAATACGGTTAGCACATTGTGGCCTTGTTCTTAGTTAATATTGTTAAGAGTTTGATTTTTCTTTATTAATATTAAAGCTT